>PVKE010032702.1:0-18328 GCA_004027555.1 Craseonycteris thonglongyai
GGAGGTGGGAGAGGTCACCAGCATTATGGACACACTCAATGGTTTGATGTTTACCTGGAGAGGAGGGAGGAGGGGGCAGGGAGGTTTGTGGGAGGAGGGGGGAGTGGGCACCAGATATATGGTGTTGGAGGGGGACCGGATTCTGGGAGCTGGGCACATAATGCGATGCATGGGTGATGTGATGTGGTGTTGTACATCGGGAAACTATCTAATTGTTACCAACCAATGTCACCCCATTAAATTTAACAATAAAATATAATAATATTAAAAAGAAATGTTGGTTTTTATTTATTTAATTATTTTTACATTTTATTATACGGGGAGTTCAGATTTCAACTAGCGACAGCAAGTTAAATATGAGGACTGTCTGAGGAAAAATTCAGCCATAAATGCCTCTGTTTTCATAATAAATGCCTGGATAGTTTCCAGACAGCCCTTGTATATTCTTTGAGGTCATAATTCTAAAAAGAGTTGAATTGATACAGACTTGAGAACCAATTTTCTCTATTTATTGCAATAAAACAACAACAATAACATCTCCATGTTAACTCTTTGTGAAGCCACTATGAAACTTCCCAAGCTAGTTCAATACTTTTCAAAAATATTTCTTTTTCTAATATTCAATTTGAAAGGAATAATCAGATAAAATAAAACAATGTGGAGTGGAAAAGAAAGAAAGGCTAGAAAAGGAAAACAAAAAAAGATATGATCAGAGGATGGAAGAGTAGGAGGGAAATAAAAGAGAGACAAAAAGACAGAGAGAGATCAAAAGCGAAGAGAAAGCAAATGCAATGTGGTATTCTGTGTTATATCTTGGAAGACAAAAAGGAAATATGTAGAAAAATTGAAAAATCCAAATAAAATCTACAGTTTAGTTAATAATGTAAAAACACTAATATCTTAGTTTTGACAAAAGTGCCACGGTTTTTAAGATATTTATTTAGAGGAAACTTAGCGAAGAAAACTTATGAACTCTCTGTATTATCTTTGAATCTTTTCTGTATATCTAGAAGTATCTCAAAATTGAAAAAAAAAGAAAGCTTATTTTTAAGGTAAACAGAAAAAAAGACCTTCTGACAACAAGGACTGATGATTTTGGACATTCTTTAGAATCAGTCATAGCCATATATATTAATCGCTAAAAAGTAACTCAGATTGTTAACATCAGTGGAATTTACTTCTTCTATTTCTATAATTATTGTCTTTTTTCCTCATAAAACTTCTTGCCTTTTCCCTGAAATTATGTCACAATTTAAGTTTCTGCCTGAATCTGGGACCCCAAATTGTTATTCTTTGATCCCAAATAAATGCTTGTTGCCTCTCAAAAAATAAAAATAATAAAAAGGGATTGTTTTTATGAATGAAAAGAATTAGAGAAAGACAGAAAATAAAATACAATCAACTCATTTTCTTTCTGGTTTGAGGAGAGGCAGAAGAACACAGTAGTAAGTGTTCAGGTTTATTCTGGTACCATTGAGTCATAGCAACCCGACAAAGTTTTCTAAACCTAAGTTCTTCCATCTATAAAATAAAAATAATACCTATGTCACAGGTCCTGGTGAGTTTTAAAGAAACACAATATGTAAAGTACTTATAGCAATTTACTGCCAAGTAGTAGTTCTGTAGTCATTTACAGTGTCCCAATTTATCTTTAAAATAAAATTGACTTGCTATTTTACTTACTTTTAGTCCAATCTAGTGAGGCTTCTCATTTTATTTTCTCTACAAATTTAAAGCTCTGTCTCAACAGTTATCCTTTTCTCTTTCCTTTCTATCTTAGGGCATAAGACAACAAATTTATTACTAAGACTGCCCTTTTATAAAGAGAGTAAATATTTAAAGTATTTAACACACAGTTTCAATCAGTTATGAAAGATACCACAACCAATTATAAATATTACCACAATAAATTAATCCAGCCAGACAGATACATGTGAGGGACTAGTAGCCTACATTGTAAGTCACAGATCACAGTGGCTGCCAGTTCATAACAATTCCCTCAACAGATTAGACTGTATTATCCACTACCTCTTCTTTTATCTCATTATAGAAAGGGTTTTGAACTGTACCTCTTGAATTCTCTTGGACACAATGATAGACCTAAAGGAGAACTACTAATCCCAGTTAAGCCAATTATTTATTTTTCCAGCAACAGTGATTACTTGGAGGGATGAATACATGACTGAAGCTGGAACAAAGAAGGTACCATATCACCACTAGTTAGAGGACACAGTCTAGTCGGGGGTGGCGAACCTGTGGCACGCGTGCCCAAAGTGGCACGCCGAGCAATTATTTCGGCACGTGGAGCTGTGAATACCATTTTAAAAATTATTGTTTATGCTCTTATAGACATAAAAATAATCGATACCTCTATCTCACTCAGTGGGTTGGCACGAGAGTCGAGCGTGTATACTCTTATTTCATAAACTTTGGCACTCAATCGCCAAAAGGTTCGCCACCCCTGGTGGTGCTTATTTTGGGGTCCACACATGGGAATCAAATTGAACCAAATATAGTTTTTTTGTACCTTTCCCAAAGAGATTGTTTTCTCTTAGGATAAAACTTTGTAAGAATCTATGCCCAAGAGTAGCTGGCAGTTCATGGTTTGTTACATTTTTTATAATATTCATTTCAACGACTAAAATTGACACATAGATATAAAGTTATTACTTTAGAGAAGAAAAGAGAAGAGAACAGTTTTGGATTGCATGAGTCCATAAAGTTCCTCTACTTTTGTTCATGGCTAGTTAAAATTGGGTTTCAGCCACTTGTAACCAAAAAAGAGTTCTGTCTAATACAAACTTCCATCTATGTTACTAAATATTACCACTACCAATTCCTTTGGGATCCCCCAAATTACATATGTAAATACATTCAATTATCCTTTCCTCTCACCAAAACCTTTCATCATTTTTCCTTCCGCGACTTTTTCAGTCTGCCTTGAAATATTCCCTTTCTAGAGCTTTTATTTTGAAATAGATCTTCACATGATTTTCATGCTACTCAAGTTATACTCATATTTCTTTCTATCCATTTACAACCAGACTTCCTGAACATGCTTTTATTTTCTCAACTCTCATCCCTAACTTCCTATAATCTCAGCTGTTCTCAGCATTCTGAAATACAAAGAATATTTCAAAAGTCCTTTGACTTTGGTTTTTCTGATCATTACAAAATATCCATCAGAATATATATCTTCTAATACAAAATATCAACCAATTATAGCATTTATACTGGAAAGTGATCAAAACAGTAGGTTTATCTTGGGACCTCTTTAGAAGTTTTAGAGCTCATCAACTACCCACTATATGTTTCCACTTGGATATCCCACCATTACTTTGTAGTCATGATATCTAGAAATGAACCTATCTTTGACCTAAACTTACTCCTTCTGACTAACCAGATTATCTGTTTTAATATCTGGAATAATATTTAATTGCTTAAGAGAAGGGTCAGTCATTTTATTTTTCTGAAAAAAAAAAGGCAAGATGGTAAATATAGGCCTTGCAGACCAAAGGGGCTCTGATCCAAGTACATACTCAACTCTGCCGTCGTAGTGGTAAAGCAGCCATACACAAACATATGTGAATAAATGTGGTTTTGTTTAAAAAAAAATTTTAAAGAAAGAAAAGAAAAACTCGTATTTATAAAAAATAGGTTGTAAGCCAAATATGGAGTAGCATTTGTCAAACTCTGCCCACCGCCCCCGCACCCCCAAAAATAAAACCAGCAAATGACACATGACACCTCATTGGGCCAATAATCAATTACATCTCCATGATGTTTTCTGTCATCACTTGAGCCCATGGCCCTTAGGATTTCTACAGAATATTTTGACAGAATTATTCATGTAGATTTCACCACTTTCTGGCTTGATACCTGTATATTGCTATTTATATAAAAGGTACTCATACAAATAGGCTTACAGTATAAAATTAATAAAATATAAGCCTTTTAAAAGAAGGAACTATCATTTATTTATACACTTTGCATCTTACAGTTTATTATGACTTACACACAGTAGATGGATACTTAACAAGGCTTTTCCAAAGTTATCCGTCACCATATGCATTTCTTGCCTTTTCTTCAGTTGTTCAAAAGATTATACAGAGTGGGTATTGAAAGGAAAAAGTCAGTTTTAAACCTGGAATTCTATGAACATAATAATGTCTTAACTGCTTGGTTTTGCTTAGAGACTAACTGCTAATTTTGGCACAAATGGAGAAGTGATGTGAAGAGTGTTTGGCAAAGAAAAATGTAAGTTTATAGAAGACACAGGTAACATCAGAACATCAGCTTCTATACAGTTTTCATGTACATCCTCAATCCTAATTACACTGATTCTGCCTGGTGATGTAATCTGATTTTTTGTATTTAGTTGGTATACTCATTTGCAATATAAACATATGGCATACATTTTAAATGGTATTTTGGAGGCTCATTATGACTTTCTATACCTTTTGAAGGTGAATTTTGCTAATCTTCAAAGCCTCAACTTCTTCTACAATTGCTTACAAATTAATTTTCATTCTGGGTGAAATCATAAAGAACATAAAAGAACATGGAAGATAATTGTAATCCATCTGAACCAGAATTTAATGTAATGAAAATGAAAAGAAAACTTCATCTTTTAACAACTTCCTAGAGCAACTCAATCTGAATGAATACACTACAAACTAGACAGTTCTGTTTCTCAATGGTTATTTCTTTTAGAAATCCAAATAAAACTAAAAGTTTATGGTATCTATATAAATTCAGCCACTATTTTTTAAGCACTTTATTCATAGCACTTCTAAATATATTAGCAAATAAATACATTTGCATAATAGATCATGCAAATAATGATCTAGGAGCATGGAGAAGGAAAGGTTAAACCTTTATATAATGGCAATTTCCTGCTTTTAGACTAACCCCTCAGTTATCATTAAATAAGCTTTAAGATACTATTTACTAATTGCTACCAAATGACCTACAATGAACATTTCTCTAGAAATTGACCAGAAGGTTACAACTCTTTTAAATATTAAATTATTTGTTTGAGTATTTGCAGTCCTTGTCACACTGACAGTATAATTTTTTAGATTCCCAAGTTACCCAAAAGCATTTCTGTTTTAATGGAGATAGAATATCTGGTATCTTCCAGTCTGTTAATAAGCCTCTTGTTTCTCTTAAGTGTATCCCTAAATCTTTTACTCAATATAATCCACATGCCAATCTTAAAATCCCTAACTTCTAAATATAATTACATATTCATGGATTCAAATGTGATTATATGTGGTAATAACAAGAGAATTTCATAATGTATTATTATGCAAAATAGCATATCTTTCTATAAAATTCTCAGAAATGAAGTCAGAATCTATAAAGCCTAATCTTTTTACAAGAGAGATGAAACTAATTATGACAAGACATCACCTGTATTATGTTTAGATAGCAATAATGAGAAAGTTAAATACAATCACAACACTGGTAGAGCATATCAGACTAAGATTATGCTGTGAGCAATTGGCTTACGTATGACAAGAAATTTATAACACAATGATAAGACAGGAAAAAAACCATTTACTTAATTCATCTATGACCAAGAAGTTTCCAAACTGAGTTGTACTGTTGGGGAAAATAAGAAGTTTGACTTGATTTTATGATCAAAATGTGATTGAAAACACTGGCTCCAGAAAAGAGACTGGAAAAACATTTTCTCTCTTAAAGAAATAAGGGCCAGGGGAAAAACAAGTTTTTTTGTTTGTTTGTTTTCTAAAATTTTATATAAGAAGTAATGAGGTATTATTGAAGTCCATGAGAAGCTCAAAAGTACCGTCCCGGGCCTGAGAACAAACCCAAAAATGGTTATTAAAGGAGATCATCTCAGTAAGCTTTGAAATCTTCATTTGGTGAAGAAAAAGAACACTGACACAAAGATAAGTATAAAGAATCAATTGGAATTGATCTGGTCAAGATACCTATTGCGAGACTAGAAATAAGTCAATGGCTTAATATGTTGTTGCAATTGACCACTGGAAATAAATGAACAAAAGTCTTTGACTGTTCCCATGGAAAATACCTTGGTCACTACTCATACTGAGTTATAACTTGGTTTAAAGAGTATTTTACCAACGCATGGTGTTTCCCAGATAGGGAAACGACAGACATAAACAAAAAATTAGATTTCTTCCTTTTTTTATTGTTAAATTTATTGGGATGACATTGGTTAGTAAAAATTACATAGGTTCCAGGTATACAACTCCACATGACATTTTCTGTGCATTACATTATGTGCTCACCACCTAGAATCAGTTCTCTTCCCATCACCATATATTTGATGCCCAATCACTACCTCTCACCCCGCTCCCATCCCTTGCTCTCCCATCAACCTTCCCCTTTACCCTCAGGTAACCACTAAACTATTGACTGTGTCCATGAGTTTTTGTTCCTTTGTTAATTTCAGTTTTATATCCCACATATAAGTGAAGTCATATGTATAGTTCCTGATTTTTTCAGTCTGGCTTATTTCACTTGATACGATGGTTTCAAAAAATTAGATTTCTAATCTCAGATTCCACCTTGTTCCAAGTTGAATAAACAATGTGAGAGACTTTCAAGGTGGAGACAGCCAGACAGAAAAGTATGTTTATTTTCTATGCTGTGCTGAAACCATAAGGAGTTAAGAAATTTTCTTCAAATCATGTGGATGAAATAGAGGCCATAATTTAGCAATTTATAATGAGCTATGGTTCTATCTGAGCTTGAGAGTTTATGTTTTGATAAGGTTCTTTAAAAATACATTCGCAGAGATATATTTTCATAATAAATAATTTATTTTAAATATGCAATTTATGTGAAAGACGAGCAGGAAAAAGCTAGCATAGTCTTAATCTCATAAACTCTTTTTCCTTTTACTGATAGATTTGTGTGGTCCCCTAAAAATTACTGCAAGTACCATATCTATAGACCCATGTCCTTAGGTATATATGCAATCTGCACACTTTGATGCTCTTATTGCTTAAGAAGAATATTTTCCAGCTGCATATTTGCATGAAAGAAAATGACTCCATTAGTATAAAGCTCTCTGCTTGGAACTCCTTGAGGATTTTGTGGCATATGGCACATGTTTGGTGGAGTGCAGAATGGTGGGTGTGGCCCACAGTTACCTCTATAGGGAGGTGTTGCTTCACTCCACTCCAGGAGTCACAGTAAAACGTATAAATTTGCTTCATACAATAAGAACGTAAATGTTTTTGCCAACCTTTGGCAATATCTTTTCCTCAAGCTGGCAGACTAAATTCAGCAGATGCTTCCCCAGACGACTCCACATGGATGAGCATTATATATGCAATCTGTCTCATATGATTGTACAATACAGATCATCATAAACATTGCATGTTTTGCAGTTTCTCTGCCAACTGATCTATAATTCTTTAGGCTTCCTACACATGAAATCACTGTGCATTTGATGTTCTTCCCCATAATTCAAGTGGGACAAATAAAATCTATGACCACAAGCCTTGGGTTCCTTGATTTATCAATCTAGGTAAAGGTGAAAGGAATGAGTTTTGAGCAAACTTTCCTACAGTGGATAGAATAGAAGCAGGAGAACTCAAAATGTAAATAAAAGTTTAAAAGTCAAGGTGATAGTATCCTCTCTTGCTTTGTAACAAAGAAAAAGGCTCTGTACCTCCAATCCAGAGGTACGCTGACTCATAGCTGAACTGGGACTAATCTGTCCTATATCCTGCTGCTCCCTCCACGTAATCAGTATAAGAGGCAGAATAACAAAAAGAAGTTGTGTATTGGAATTCATCTGGTCTGGTTTCAAAGTTCAAATCTGCCACTTATAACTAGCTATGTGTGTTTTTGTATATTAATCCACTTAAATGCATAATAATAATATCCTTTATGGAGCACATTACTGGCTCTTGGTCTACAAAAAGGACATTATGAAAAACCCAGTTATTACTCATTTAAACTTCACCATAATATGAGATATGGGTTAATATTACCCCCATTTTAAAGTGAGCAAAATAAAGCTCAGTGCATTTCAATGATCTGAGCAAGGCCATGCAATAAATAAGTCACAAATCCTTGCAATCTTATGTTTTCTTGTACATCCAGACTACTGCTGCCTAAGATCAGGCCCCAACATCTCTTGCCTGAATACCAACAAAAGCCTCCTGGGGATGAAGAAAAGAGAACATTCATGGATGACTCCTATGCTTCTGCATTGGGAAGGTAAATAGATGGTGGTAGCGCTCTTAATCAATATATGCTCTATTAGAAAGAATATGATATTGGCCATTGTGGAGTGAAGGAAGATGATGAGTTTTGTTCAGAGAAAGCCACTACCCAATTGGCTTATGCTTATGAGGCAAGCAGGTATATGTGGTTTATAGGTTCTGAGAGGAGCATGACAGCATACTGAAAAAGTACATTACAGTAAAACAAGAGAGAGAAATATACCAAACAAAAAACAAAGAACCTAAACTCAAACAAATATAAACCTTAGGAAACAGAGTAGAAGTTCTCACACTTGTTTATGTTATATAAAAACTTAATAAACACATTTATTTAATAAAAGAAAACCTAAAAGATAATAATGTAAAAGAACAAGATGCAAAGCAGTAACATACAATCCAAGAAAATTGAAGACAAAAATTATCTCTACATAATTGATAAATAACTTAGATCACAACAAAGAAAGCAGTAGAACAGAGAGCCTTACAAGTTAAAGAACTCAGAGGAAATGCCGTTATTATCATACTAAAAGAAAAGGAGGGTCAAGAAATTATAGAAAAGTGAATAATTTAAAAAGACAAAGATGTTCCATTTCAATGATACTTGCTGTCCCTGTAGTAAGGAACCCATACATAAAATGAATAACTAATAAAAACCTTTATTCAATGATGTAGTTAATAAAAAAAATTTTGAGGGAAAAAAAAGAGGAAAGAGAATACAGGAAAATTCAACATAAAATGGTCACACCAAGATGTCTATGTTGAGTTGAACTTTAAGAATAAAAAAATGATTGTTTTGATATCAAGATAGACTTCTGGTTTCCGCTAGGAGGGTGGGGAAGGGTGATGTAAGTTGCAAAAAGCCAGGAGCCTGTGGGAATAGAAGGCATGGGAGCATTTTCTTGTCTGAGGCAAACACAACTCAACACCAGTAAGAATTCAACTAGAATAGATTGTGGAAGTAATTACAGGCTGCTAAGAGAATGTGGGAGCCCATCAGATTGAAGATACTAGAAGAGTTTGTACTCTCTTGCTGACTTTCGCTCCATGGGCCCCACTTGTTGGGAGTCCTGGTAATATGTCCTTCATGGTGTGTGTGTGTGTGTGTGTGTGTGTGTGTGTGTGTGTGTGTGTGTGTGTGTGTCCTTGTGGGGGGGGGGAGTGGAATGGCAGTTAACAGCAACCACCATGTGAGGTACAAATTTCTACTGGAAGCCTCCCACCCATTACCGTATTTTCCGGCGTATAAGACGACTGGGTATCTCTACTGAATAAATGATCTAATTTGTAGAAAGGAGCAACAAAATCTGTCACTTTTAGCGAATTCGTAAAAATTCATTGCAGCTAATCAAAGGGAACAGAAAAAAAAATCTTTATCTCTTGAGGAGAAAAATAAATGTATCCTACCCCCAGAATTAAAGCCAAGGTAGAAAGATGAGCACAAAGATGACCAAGGAAACAGTGTCTGATTATGTTTGAGGCTCATTCAGAATAATAAAGAATGTAATTTCTCGCCACCATTGCCAGCAGATTAAATTTAAGAGTGGAGTATCACTAGATGTATTTGATGCCTACAGTACATTGAGGCAACAACAAACCTCCAGTCCAGCTTGACTCCAGACCGACTTAAGTCAAACACCTACCCCGTACTCTAAAGCCCTCGAGAAAGAAAAGTGTGTCTCTTTCTGGGGATAAGAACCATTTAACTCAATATCTACTGTTCTCCACAAGATGATGGTCATCAACAAATAATTGCTAGGCATATGAGGCAAAACAGCCAAACAAAACAACATTTGCAAGAGCCAAAAGAATCAACTTAACTGATTCAGATATGACACTGATATTTCAACTATCAGATAGGAAATTTTAAATAACTATGATTAATATGTTTAAAGTCCTAAAAGACAAAAATAGATAGCATACAAGATGAATAAAGCTTTTAAATACAGATCAAAACAGAAAAAAGGAACATCATCTACAAAAGAAAAAAGAAATCAGGCTAGCCACAAACTTCACATCAACATCGAAAAACAGAGCAAAGTTGATTGATATCTGTCAGGTCCTGAGCACAGAAACCATGACCTATTATACTCTCACAAGATACCATTCAGAAGTCTTAGAAGTTATTATTAACCATAAAGAAAAAAAAAATCAAAAATATGTTATCCATAGCCCTCTTGAGAAAAACTAACAAAATTCAGACTATTTAGATTTGAATTAATATATACACATTAGAAATAGAGATACTATATCAAAAGAAATAGAAATAAACACTGAATACATTATCTAAAAATATAGCTGTGTGTTTATTTAACTCAGCAAATACTATAGAGATAAATAATATTAAATTGGATAAATATTGAATGTCTACTATGTTCCAGGTACTACTCTAGGTGATGGAGATGATAAAGACAGAGTGGTTAAGTATATATATATGTATATATGTATGTGTGTGTGTATGTATGTATGTGTATATATATATATATATATATATATATATATATATATATTTGTATGCATAAAGCTAACCCATGTTAATGTAAATTAACCAAGCAACCAAGAACACTATGGATATAAAACTAAACATGACTTTTATAATTTTAGAAAATTCAAAACCAATTTCATAAGCAACTGGAACCAGGATATGAGGGTAGGAAAGCTGAGAAGATATGATAAAGAAGGTAAAAGCTCTCTCACAGCAGGGGCTTCAATTGTTTAAAACTGGAAACACTGCTTTTAAAAAAAGACTTAAAAATCTTCATGTCTTTATGACTTTTTTCTTAGAAGAAATTTTGTTTTAAAAATCTTTTTTAAAGACAAATGTATGTGAGATTTAAGTGTTTTTACTTTATTTGTCATTTTCTTCCTTGATTTTAACTAAAAGTAAAATTAATATTATATTTTTGTTCTTTCAAATTTATGTTCTATAGTATAATCTAATATATTTGTAAAATTATGTTTTTTATTTATTTGAATTATGTTCACCTCTAACAAAGAGGATTGTTCCTAAATTGCAGGATTGACTTCTCATCTTAAAAATTTATTTTGTACTTTTCTGTACTGCTTAAATTCTCTGCAGTAAGCATAAATTATTTGTATAAACTACAATATAGCATTTTTTTTTCAAAATTACAAGTTGTTACTGTGTGGTGGGAATATGAATGAGAGTTTTCTTCTTCATATTTTTCATTTTCAAAAAAAAATGATTAAAATAAACAATTCGCGTAACTCAGAGTAATGTTAAATTCGACAGTGGTAAAGAAAACAAGAAACTAGCAGGCTGATAGAGAAATGAAGCCTGGGTGGGACAGTGAGAGACCTACCCCCAGCATTCCACAAAGAGTCAGGTGAGTGCATCTTTCCATCCTTTTTAACACCAACAGGTAGCCAGAGACCTTGGAGTGATTCTTTTGCTCACTTCTCTATGATGATGGACACAAAATCTGCAAGGGGAACAAGGGCTGTTCAGTCTATCTGTCGGGCCTGCTCCAAGGGGTACATGCACAGTATCAGTGCCTGTCACACAAATGGTCTGTGTTGTCTCTGTTTTGGTAATAGGATCCAATATTCTGAATTGGTGAACCATACTAATATGCAAGCTGCTTTAAAAAAAAATTCTGTAAAGGGAAACAAATCACTCTCTTTGAAATATTGTTATTTAATATACTTATAATGTACTGGGCAGGCACTTCTGTTTATATCTCTCTAAGATATGTTAATGGCTACGTGTATCCTTCCCGGGAAATGGTTAATAGGAAACAGGGAATGAGTCCAGATTCCCTTTCAATGTTTCTGTCAACTGATAGCACAAATCCTCTTGAAACCTGCACCTCATCCTGCTCATTATCTAAAGTGGAACAAAAACTACCATTAGTGTTCCAAAGGGGGTTTACGGTGGGAGGAAAGAGAGAAGAAAAGCTTTATTATGTGAAACATTTAGTGCAGGCTGAAAAATGTCTGAAGTAAAGTTTTAAATGAGAATCGTAGTCAAAAATAGATTGCATATTTTCACAACATAAATTTTCTGGATGAGTTATAGATTTAAAAGAAAGCAGTTCATGTGATCTCCATGATGTGTCCCATGTTCTGAATATATCTGTTGTCCAATTCTGTCTGTACATGAATAGCAGCCCTTCAGTTTCTCTGGTCATCAGATTTCTTTTAAAACAATAGTGAAAATCATCAATTAGTAATGAAAAAAAAAAGAATGAAAGCCATTTCTCATCCAGCAGGGATGCCTTTTAGTGCTTTCTTATCAGACTCCTATGGCTCACGCACTCCATCAGTTACTTTGGTCTGAGACATGGAATTTTCTTTCAAAAGGTCATCCCTACATGGCGTTTTCCCCTATTTATTTTTAGATGTTCTAACCCTCATCAGTTTAACCACCTAGCAGCCTGAAATTGACAACATATTTTAGTACTGCTGAAACTAGGGCTGGACTAAGCGCACACCTTCATGTATATTTTCCAAGTGACATTTCAGCAGCTTCAACAACCATCTCAAAAATCACCTGCTTTCTAGGCACTGAGGTTTGCATGGCACTATGAAAATTAGAGTGCAACATGATTTGATTTCTAACTGATGGCCACGGCATGATTTAATATAAACATAATGCACTTGGACCAATAAGGAGTCAAGAGTAGCTCCTGAGACATGAACACAGGTATAGCCCCAGAGCAGTGCACAGTACAATCTAGACAATTTGCCCACTTCAAAGTATTTACAGTCTGAGAAATGAACACCTGCCAGAAAGTCACCTTTTGAGTCATTGCTTGCCTTTCCCCTTACGGAGAACGTGAAATATATGTACTTCAAAGCTTTAAATACCTTCTAAGAATTTGGGAACTTGTTACGGCTCAGAACCTGTTTGAGAACAATGAGGGACAGGAGACTTAAACTGTAAATTCACTCAGGATTTAAGATCAGAGCTGAGGCAACCTTAAAAAGTCCTTAGCCCATGATGGCACAACACCTAAAAGAAATGGTTAGTTGTCCTCTGTTATAACTTGAGGCAGTTAAAAAGATTCTCTGCCTACAGTGATTTTATTCAGCCTGTATAGGGCCTACCAGCTCCATCACTATTATACCTCTTTAGCATCTCAGAATGTGTGTGTGTGTGTGTGTGTGTGTGTGCGCGCGCGCGCGCGCATGCCATGCAAAATACCATGTTTCATGTTGGAAGCAGTTAGGTACAGTAATATTTATGATAGATTTCAATAATCTTACAATTTATTGAGATGTAAATTAATTATGTTTTTCTTTTAGTACAAAGAATATAAAATAAGAGCTTAATTTTGTATTAAATAAGCACAATTCCTTGATTTATGCCTCAGATCTATTGGTATGTGAAAGAAAAAAGGAAAGAAGGAAAGGAAAAACAGAGAGAGAAAAGCTTCCCATGGAGAGTGATTAACACAGAAGACAAAAACATTTAAGTAGAGAGAGGTAATATACTCGTATGAGGAAGTTGGGGTGCGGTGGTAGAAATGGAAAAGACAGAAGAGGTAGGAAAAAAAAAAGGAGGAAAGAAGTCAGAATGATGGAAAAGATAAAGAGGTAGAATAAAAGAGTCCACATTAAAGACAAAAAGTTTTAAATACCTAACAGCAAAGTAGCTTCCGAATTATTAGGAAGAAACAGCCAGCCCATCTTCTACTCAGCTGCTCTTGTGCATGGTGGTTTAGAATACATGATCTAGTCCCCCTGAAATCCTGACTGAGCACTGCTCAGAGCCCAGCAGATTCCTTCAGAGTTTGTAGTCACACTAGCCCAGTAAAAACCAAGCTGGTGAGATTATGCTTTGGAGAATATTCTCCATCAAAAAACAAACAAACAAACAAAATGGTGGGATCTAAATTTAGCTGATATTTTCTACCTATAATTCAAGTAAAATCTTCAAAAGATTCTTTGAATATGCTTCTCTAATTTAGGGTTTCTTAGCTCAGTCAGTAGTGACATTTCGAACAGGATAATTCTTGTTGTGGTGAGGCTGTATGTTTATGGATTTTAGCATAATTCAGCCTCTCTACCTACTAGATGCTAGTAGCACCCCTATCCCTGGTAGTTACAATCAAAACTCTCCAGATCCTGCCAATCACGGGGGAAGGGAGGACAATCTCCCCAATTAAGCACCATTGCTCTAATTCATTAACATCAATGAGGTTACAAAATAGCAAAGAGTAGGAAACAGCTGTTCCCTGAATAAGATGCAATGCTGCACAGACATTTGGTCCCGATTCCTCCTCATTTATATTCATAAAACCATGTTAGCTTAGTTCTGTGTCCCTCTTCGAGGATACCCTAGAACTTTTCATCTAGCTAGAATTTAGGTAGAGTCCCCACAGCATTCAAACTCAGTCAAGACAGTTGGTTGGCTCAACTCAGGATCAAAGGTGTTGCCCACAGAATCAAATTGTCCAGTAAGAACACTGAATGACAAATTGCTTTAGAGTCAAATTAACTATGGGACAGCAGGGGAACAGGACTTTCTGGAGCAGAATCCTTCATTAGAGTGCCATTTTCTTCTCTCATGTCTTCTATGTGAAACCCTTCAGAAAACATCACAAACCTTGTTTTAGCAGGCATCTGGCTTTGCCTGACAGCAATTAGAATGAATAATTTGTGAATCACCCCCTTGGATATCAGCCACAGGCTATTGAAACACAAGCCAGGTAGGATGCAGGCTAGGTTTTGAGGATTCAAGAGGCTTCCATGTGGAACTTCAACTTCTAGCGACCCTTGAGCTTTACCAGAGCCAGGTTATTTTGTTCTGCTATTTTAATTACATAACAGTATGGTGAGGCATAGCCAGCAGGGCATTGTTACATTATCTTTTCATTAGTAACTTGCCTTGCTTATGTTAGCTTTATGGCAGCCTTTAGGCCATGCTTTTTACTGTACATAGGTCTGTAGCTTTAGTAACACTTTATAGCATAGAGAAAATAAATCTCACTGCCCAGATAACCCTCTTGATATTTGTTGAAGGAGGCAAATAAAGGTAATAAGATGTATGAAGGTTAGAAAGTACTAAAAGATACAAAATAAAAATTTCTCATCCCTCACACTCCCTCATTCTTCTCCTCAAGGGCAATTGTTCCTTATGGTTTCTAATGATTCTGGCCACAAAGAATCACCAGATAGATAGAGAGAGAGACAGAGATATTCAATTAAAAATTTACATATAAAGGTTAAGGTTTTATATTAATCAGCATCTTCCCTACTTTTATTAACATCTGTTTAAAGATAATTTTATCTATTTATGATGATCTAACTTATTCTTTTAGCGAACTGTTTGGTGTGAAATTTTGTGGATATATAACATCTTCAATCTGTACCACAATAGAGAAATCTTACATGTGATATTTGTTGCTGTTGTTGATGTTGATATTATACACAAAGCAGCAATGACTATCTTTGGACATAAGTCTTGATGATTTTTGTGAGTATATGCATAATAAATTTATTTGCTAATGATTTCAGAAGTGTGTCATCTGTAGACTTTCTCCAGAAATCATCTATTCTGAGATAAGTTTCCAAAATATTTCTAGTCAACAAGTACTTACTGAATCTTATTGAATAGAATCATTTGCATTAATTTGGTTCTGCAGAGATATATACTCTGAAAATTTCATATCATTCTATATGAATTTATATGGTTATGTCCTTGCTATAATCTGAACATGTGGGATATAAGTACATTTTCTGGTATTGTAAGAACTTTGTAATGCTTTTTTAAAAAACCCAATATACTAATTGTGTCATTCAAAAGTGTTATTCAAAAATAAAAACATGTTTATTATTTACATGGGTCCTTCCCCTTAATATTTTAACAGAATATTTAAATATATTATTAAATATACTTAACTCTGGAAAAAAATGCTAGCGGGAATGTAAAATGTTGCAGCAACTTTGGAAAACTATTTGGCAATTTCTCAAATTTAAAAAATAGAATTAACATATGACCTAGCAAATCTACTCCTAGGTATATACCCAAGAGAACTGAAAACACGTCCATGCAACTGTACACAAATGTTCATATGAGTATTACCCAAAAGTGAAAACAACCCTCTTGTCCATTGACTAACAAATTGATAAACAACTCAGTATATCCATAAATGAAATATTATTCAGCCACATAAAGTAATAAAATGCTGATACATGCTCCAACGTGAATGAATATTAAAAACATCAAGCTAAGTGAAAGAAGTTAGACACAAAAGGCCACATAACATATATTTCCATTCATATGAAATGTCCAGAGTAGGCATATCTACAGAGAGAAAGTAGATTAGTGGTTGCCAGGGCCTCAAGAGAAGTAAGAATGGAGAGTGACCACTAATGGAGACGGGGCTTGGGGAAGGTGAAAAAAAAAATGTTCTCAAATTAGATAGTCAGCATTTCACAACTTTTTAGATCTGCTAAGAAAACCACTTCATTGTACATTTTAAATGGATAAAATTGATGGCATATGAAATATGAGGGCTATTCAGAAAAAATCCAGCCATTGTCAATATAACGAGAACAGTTACATGGTTGAATACCTTCTGCACAGTCCTCATATACTTCAAGAAAGCTGTTATTAAATATAACATATAATTTCTATGAATGAGCAAACATTTTTGTATGTAAACGTGAATAAGAACTGTCTTTGAAATCTCTGCCCAGTTGGGCCTAGAGACTGATCAAGAAAGAAAAGTAATGCTGGCCTTGGTTACAGTAGAGTGTAGCCTACATTCCAGGATCCCAGACAATCTTTAGTATTTGAAGGGCATCTCCATGTGAATATGAAAATCATATTTTCTACACCAATACTCAGAAACCTGGTGCAACTGGTATACATTTATTTACAATCAGACAATCAGAACGCTTAAGAGCAGGTCTGTTCTGGGAAGCTGAGAAGTGAAGTTTTGACACAGACATGGAGATATTTCTGAAAGCGGATTTTATTCTGAAAGTTAAATAGGAAATAACACTTCAAACCAATACTGAATTACTTCTTATTAAATGTCTACTTTTAAATTGTAATTATCTCTTTCATTTAGAAGGGTCAATTGAGAAATAAAATGTTAAAATAAAAGTGCTTAAGTCACAGTAGTCAACCACAAGAGGAATTTAAACATCAGAGTTAAAGCATATACATCCCCGGTATATTATTCTAGAAGGAACATTAAAGAAGATTCTTTAACTTTCTTTGTAAGAGTCTTTGTTTGACAATCATCTGATTTACATAAAATCAACTTTGAAAACTGAAAAGAAAGGGATAATTGCATGCAATTACTTTGCCTTGGAATGTGGCTCCTATTACTAAACAGACTTACATTTTTTTCCCCCTCCCCAATTATTACCACCTAAAAAGAACAAGTCCACATTAACATTCCCGTGTAACCACATTTCTCATTTGGGGATAAAAGAAGGATTCTCTTTCTAGATTTGCTCTTGGCTAATAATGAGGCATTATGCTACACATTAATGGAAAATAAAAACCAGTTCATTTGCTATTCCTGGTATATATGTGTCCTTATCAGATTAGGGACTTATTTGTAAAGATTTTGTTCTTTCTAGCTATATAATAAGCATCAGTGGGTTCTTGCCTTATACTTCAATAGTCTTGCATTTTTCCAGACCAGAAAATATTCTCTGAATCACAGAAAAAAAGAAATCTAGCATATTCTTAATGAAAATTTGAAGAACAAGAGAAGAATAGAAAAAGGAAAAAAGGAAACAATGGCAAAAACCTAAAAAGTTGGGTATTATTACAATTTTAAAGAATTTTGGGAAGCCAGGATGGCTCAGTGGGTTAAGCACTCAGTTTACAGCCCCAGGGACCAAGGATCGTATCCCAGTCCCAGCCCCAGCTGGTGAGGACACATATGCTGAACTGGGGAGTGCCCCCAGTTCGGTTCTCACTGGAGTGAAGACCCCGGCCCAGTTCCTGCCCTGTGCAGCCCCGTGCCCACATGTGGAATGAAAAAACTATGTGGAAAAACCAATGATCTGCAACTATAGAGAGTGTTCTGGGCCCTCCCCCTCCTCTCTGTCTCTGTATCTCTTTTTCTCTCTGTCAAAAACAATAAAAAATAAAAAAATCTTTAAAAAAA
>PVKE010032703.1:0-18330 GCA_004027555.1 Craseonycteris thonglongyai
AATAAATAAATAAATAAATAAATAAATAAATAAATAAATAAATAAAGGGGCAGCCGGGATGGCTCAGTGGGTTAAGTGCTCACTTTGCAGCCCTGGGGACCGAGGATCGAGTCCCGGCCCCAGCTCGTGTGGACCCATATGCTGACCCCAGCTCAGGTCTCACCAGAGTGGGACCCCGGCCCAGTTCCTGCCCTGTGCAGCCCCGCACCCACCTGTGGAATGAAACTATGTGGAAAAACCAATGATGTGCGGCTGTGGAAACTGTTCTGGGCCCTCCCCCTTCTCTCTGTCTCTGACTCTGTATCTCTTTCTTTCTCTCTGTCAAAAACAATAGATGAATCTTTAAAAAAATAAAATTAAAAAAAATAAAAAATAAAAAATATAAGACCCTCTCTAAGGCAAGGAGATCAACCTTGTACACAGAGCCTGTATGTCAACTTACTGTTCAGTGACCATATTTACTTCTTACATCAACACAGTCCCCAGGAAACTGCTATGGCAAACTGCTTGTTAGTTCTGCCTGTTCACTGTCAAGACCTCTTAGGAAAACTGCTTCTCATTCTTTCCTGGTGCATTTATACCTGGAAGGCAGATCAAACTGGCTTTGATCACCTGACATTCTGGTTCCTACAAGGGTCTCTCCTAATCCTCTTCCATGAAATGCTAGACATCATTTGACCCCAAGATTGGTAGGGCCATTCCACTTGGGCAGATCCTGACTGTAATAATTTAGATACAAGTAATTATCTGTTTTGAGGATGCCTATTTTGATGTGGAGGAATAAAGGCAAGACTGACTCTAATCACACTGTTTCTCCACAAGGTCAAGAGTGAGACAGTTTTCTGTATAAGGGGAGCAGGCATAGCATACACTGTAAAACCTGATTTAATCATCCCTGGATCACCCTCCAAGGCCAAAATTAGGGTGAGGCAAGTGAGACACTTGCGTCAGGCATAAAATTTAAGGAAAGTCAAAATACTTAGTAGTCAAGATAAATAATATTTTAATGTCATGTTTTACAGAATTAAAATTGGGAAGCCGGGATGGCTCAGAGGGTTAAGCGCTCACTTTGCAGCCCTGGACACTAAGGATCGAATCACAACCCTGGCCCGTGAGAACCCATATGCTTAACTGGAGTGTGCCCCCAGTTCAGTTCTCGTGGGGGCGAGCTTCCCACATGGGTGGCCCCCAGTTCGGCCTTCACCTCACAGAAGTGTGCTTCCCATGCAGGTGGCCCCCAGCCCAGTTCCCGCCCTGCTCAGCCCCTGCCCATCTGTGTGGAACAAAACCATGTTATCGTAAACTGATGTCGCACAACTGTGGAGACTGCTCTGGGCCCTTTTCCTTCTCTCTGTCTTTCTGTCTCTTTCTGTATCTGTCTTTCTGTCTGTCAAAACAATAAAATAAATCTTTAAAAAATTAAAATCAATTTTAGACAATCATGATGAACAAAATACCAAAACGTTAAACAAAGACAGGCTCGGCCCACAAGAGTAATAAACTTTCTTCACTGAATGATTACCTTGTATGTTTTAGATACTTTATAGTCATGAGAGCATTTATTCCTCATAATAACTGCATGAGGAAGGTGTAATAAAATATCTTATTAAAATTACTAGTAAAAAATTATATTTCCAATAAAAAAGTATTTATTGGTAAAAATAAACATAAGGCATCAGAAAATCAGTCAAGACACATACAAAAAAGTGACCATAGTTTCTGTTTTTAACATGTCTTCTTTAATTTTCCTTGTTCCTGGTCTGACCAGTTCAATGACCTAACTTGCTTAGAAAAATAACAAGCCCTTTCCAAGAGAAACAACATTTAAATCAAAGAAAATCCCTACAGCAACAGTGTTTTTAAACATGATTGTTTTAAGACTCTGATATTTCCAACAGGCTGAGTTTTTGGAACCTCAAATAGGGGTGCTTCATCACTCAGGGGACTAATCCTTTAGAGGAGTTTTATAGCTGCATTTTGGAAGTTGCTGGGAGAGGCGATTTTGCCTTTGAACTATGATACTTCTTCAACAAAAAGGAGGTTTCCATTGTTATTACTTACACTGGAACCTAAGTGACTTTCAGCTACTATTAATCATTTACTTACTCAACAACTATCCATTGGGTGCCTACATGATCCAAAGCACTATGCTTGGGACACAACTATGAAATAAGACAACCAAATTCCCCTTCCTTCATAAGATTAACATTTGATTTTTAGTATTATGGTAGAGCTCAGGTAGCATATCTGATTATGACCTTATTTTACCATATTTAAAAGAAATAGATAATTTTAACTTGTGCAATCATAACAAAAATAGGAAATACATTCAATGTTAACTGTTTATAGTTTGAATGCACTAGCATAAGCTTGTCCAACCCCCACCTGTGGGCTGCATATGGCCCTGGGCAGCTTTGAATGCAGCCCAATACAAATTTGTAAACTTTCTTCAAACATTATGGGATTATTTTTATAATTTTTTTTTTTTAGCTCAACAGCTATCATTAGTATATTTTATGTGTGGCCCAAGATAATTCTTTTCTTCCAATGTGGCCCAGGGAAGCCAAAAGATTGGACACTCCTGCCTGACTAGCATACCCTCTGATAAGTAAAATCTCTAGATTGATATTACCATTCTCCGAACCATTCTAGTTCATTCCCAAACAATGGCATATTAATCCCTCAGCTACACATTTAATAATTAACAGATTTACTTGTGTTATGTGGTTTGTGTGAGTTGGGATATTTTATGATTTTTTCTTTCTTCTTCTAAATTGCCTTTCTGAAAACAATTTAAGAAAGCAATAAAGAATTAGTGAGTTGTCCTTTATGATTTTATCATGAAAATGAATTAGGGTGGTTAATTTCATGACAACTTTAACCTCCTTTTCAAATGATTTCTGACCATAAATTGTTTCCATATGTTATCAGATAACTCCCAGCTGCTCTGTGAGCTGAGACATGCCTTCTCTGGTGGAGTGATGTGACTCCAATGGTGGCAATCCCCATATACTGAGATGATCTCTGACTTCCAGGTCTTCAAGATAATTCCTAGGAACTAAAGGCCAGCACTGCTATAATATCTTTAAAGTAAGTGATCTTATTGTTCCACAGTTTAAATTGTTCCCTTTGAAATCTTTCTCATTTCCAAAGACACTTATTTTCCTGAGTAAAAATGTCTCAAGGTCCTATACACTAATTTTATGTTAAACGGCAATTGTTGCCACATCTGGAATAATAGAGGGGACATCACTATTGATCTTAGAAAAACAAAAATGATTGTAAGGGAATACTGTGAACAACTGTATGTCAACAAATTAGACAACTTAGATGAAATGGACAAATTTCTAGAAAGAAAGGAACTACAGAAACTGACTCAAGAGGAAGTATAAAATCTGAATAGTTCTATAACAAGTAAAGAGATTAAATTACTCCCTTAAAAACTTCTAAAGAAATAGCCAGGCTTAGAAAATGAAGGAGAATGGTGTCAAAGTATACCACTACAAAAAAATAATGAAATCACAAAGGAAGACATCAAAATAAGAGGAAGGAAACGACAAAACAGCCAGAAAACAATAAAATGGCAATAGCAAATTTTTACCTACTAATAATTGCTTTACATGTAAATGGATTAAATTCTCCAGTCAAAAGACATAAAGTGGCTGAATGGATAAAAAACATGGTCCAACAATATGCTGCTTATAAGAGATTCAATTTAGCTTTAAGGACACACATAGACAGAAAGTAAAGAGATGGCAAAAAATAGTCCTTTTAAATGGTAACCAAAAGAGAGTAAGAATGGCTATACTTATATCAGACAAAATAGACTTTAAATCAATACTGTCAAAAGAAAAAAGACAGAAGCGGGATGGCTCAGTGGGTTAAGCGCTCGCTTTGCGGCACCGCGGACCAAGGGTCAAGTCCTGGCCCCGGTCCATGCGGACCCATGTAGTGAACTGGGGAGTGCCCCCAGTTCAGTTCTCTCTCTGTCTCTGTATCTCTCTCTCTCTCTCTCTCTCTCTCTCTCTCTCTCTCTCTCTCTCAAAAACAATAAATTAAAAAAAAAAAGATATTTGAAAAGAAAAAAGACAACAAAAGTCATAACATGATGATAGAGGGGGCAATTCTGTAAGAGAATATAGCCATTGTAAACATATGTCCCTAATATTGGAGAACCTAAATATATAAAGCAAATATTATCAGAACTGAAAGGAGAAATAGATAACAACATAATAATAGGGTACTTTAACACCCATTTTCAACAATGTATACAATCCAGATAGAAAGTCAACAAGGAAATGTTGGGCTTGAACCATATGTTAGGTCAAACTGACTTAAGAGACATAATAGAACGTCCCATCCAAAACATTATTTTCAAGCACACATGATACATTCTCTAGGATAGATCATATGTTAGTCCACAAAACAAATCTTAACAAATTTAAAAGATTAAAATTATATTAAATACCTTTTCTGACCATAGTAGTATACAATTATAAATCAAGAATAAGAGGAAAATTATAAAATTCATAACCACATGGAAATTAAGCACACTCCTGAACAACCAATAGATCAAAGAAGAAATCAAAAGAACTTTTAAAGATCTTGAGAAAAATGAAATGGAAACACCACGTACCAAAAATTATGGAATGTAGCACAGTTCTAAGAGGGAAGATTTTAATGATAAATGCCAACATTAAGAGGAAAAATTGCAAATAAACAACCTACCCTCACAGCTCATAGAATGAAAAAAAAAAGAACTAACTAAATCTAAAGTTAGCATATAGAAAGAAATAATTAAAATTAGAGCAAAACTAAATCAAATAGAGACTAGAAAAACAATAGAAAAGATCAATGAAATTAAGAGTTGGTTTTTTGAAAAGGCAAACAAAATAGACAAACCTTCAGCTAGACTAAGAAAGAAGAGAGAGAAGACACAAATGAATAAAATTTGACAATTGATACAAAGGATCATAAGAAATTACTATAACTTATCTACCAACAAATTGAACAACTTTGAAGAAATGAATAAGTTCCGAGAAATGGACAACCTACCATTGAAGTTATGAAGAAACTAAATTACGAAGAAACAGAAAATCTGAACCAACCAACAGTGAGTAAGGAGATTGAATGAATAATCAAAACCCCTCCAATCATTAAAAGCCCAGGACTTGGTGTCTTCTTCACTGGTGAATTCTATCAAATTTTTTATTTTATTTTATTTTATTTTTTTTATATCTTTTTTTTATATTTATAGAGAGTAATTATTTTATCTTCAGTGCATATTTATTTCTATTTTACTTTTGACAGATAGAGAGAGAGACAGAGACAGAGACAGCTAGAGAACCGAACTGTGGGAACTCCCCAGTTCAGCACGTGGGTCCTGCCTGGGCCGGAGCCGGGATTCGATCCTCGGTACTCGGGGCCTCAAAGCGAGCGCTCAACCCGCTGAGCCGTCCCGGCTTTCCCCTCTATCAAATTTTAAGAAAGAATTAATATCAATTCTTCTCAAACTCTTCTAAAAATTAAAGAGAAGGGAACACTTCCAAACTCATTGTATGAGCCCAGTAAACCCTAATACTAAAGCCTGACAAAATACTACATAAAAAGAAAACTATAGACAAATATTCCTGATGAACATAGATGGAAAACTTCTCAAAATTCTAGCAAACTGAATTCAACAGCACATTAAAAGAATCAGACACCACAATCAAGTGGGATTTTTTCCCCTGGTATTCAAGGATGGCTTAACATATGCAAATTAGTAAGTGTAACATTAACAGAATGAAGAATAAGAATCATATAAGCACCTTCTTATGGATCATCTTATTGGGTGCAAATCATCATAACAGGTACAGAAAAAACATTTAACAAAATTCAACAGCCTTTCATGATTTAAATGCTCTCAACAAAAGGACTGTCTGTCAACATAATAAAAACCTTATATGACAAGTCCACAGCTAACATTATACTCAACGATAAAAATCTAAAAGCTTTTTCTTTCTGATCAAGAACGAGACAAGGATGCCCACTCTCTTCACTTTTACTCAACATAGTATTAGAAGTCCAAGCTACAGCAATTAAGCAAGAAAGAGAAATAAAAGGCATTCAAATAGAAAAGGAAGAAATAAAATTATCTGTGTTGGCAGATAACATAATTATATATATAAAACATCATAAAGACACCACCAAAAAACTGTTAATAAATAAACAAATTCAAAAACCAAAAAGAGAAAAGCAGAGAAGAGAAAAGAAAAAAACAAAACAAACAAACAAAACAAAACAAAACAAAACAAAAAGAAATAAATTCAGTAAAGTTGCAGGATACAAAGTAAATACATAAAAATTAGTTGCATTTTTATTCAATAATAACAAATCATCAGAAAGAGAAGTTAAGAAAACAATTCCATTTATAATAGCATCAAAAAAAAAAAAATTGGGAATAAACTTAACTATGCTGATAAAAGATTTGTTCACTGAAAACAAAAACACCGAGGAAAAAAAGAAAACAGTAATGAATGGAAAGCTATCCCATGTTCATGGATTGGAAGAATTAATATTGTTAAAATGGCAATATTATCCAAAACTATATACAGATTCAATGCAATTCCTATCAAAATTCCAATGGCAATTTTCACAGAAATAAAAAATTCTTTTTCTAAAATTTATAAGAAAATACAAAAGACTATAAATAGCCAAAGCAATCTTGAGCAAAAAGAATGAAGTTGGAGGCATCACACTACCTCACTACCTGATATGAAAATATATTTCAAAGCTATAGTAATCAATATAGTATGGTAGTGGCATAAAAAGAGACATACAGCCCAGAGGAGCAGAATAGAGAGCCCAGAAACAAATCCACATATTTATGGTCAACTGATTTTTGACAAAGGTGCTGAGAATATACACTCAGGAAAGCACAACTTCTTCATTTACTGGGGTTAGGAAAACTGGTAGAAAAATGAAGTTGAACCCTTATCTTATACCACATACAAAAATCAACTCAGATTAAAGACAAATGTAAGGGCTGAAGCCCTGAAACTATTAGAAGAAAACAGGGGAAATGCTTCTTGATGTTGTTCTGGGCAATGATATTTTGAATATGACCCTAAAAACACAGGCAACAAAAGCAAAAATTGACAAATGGGATTGTATCCAACTGAAAAGCTTCTGCACAGCAAAGGAAACAATCAACAATGTCATGAGACAACCTACAAAATAGGAGAAAATATTTGCAAGACATATATCTGATAAGGGCTTAATATCCAAAATGTGTAAAGAACTCAGACAACTCCACAGCAAGAAAATAAATAACTCAATTTAAAAACGGGCAAAGGACCCAAATAGACATTTTTCCAAAGAAGACATACAACTGATCAACAGGTATGTTAAAAGATACTCAACATTGCTAATCATCAGGGAACTGCAAATCAAAACCATAATGAGATATCAATTCATACTTGTTAAAATGGCTATTATCAAATAGGCAAAAGATAAACAGGATTGGTGAGGATGTGGAAAAAAAGGAAGCCTTGTACAGTGTTGGTAAGAAGGAAAACTGGTATAATCTTTATGGAAAACACTATAGAAGGTCCTTTAAAAATTAAAATAGAGCTACCATATAATCCAGCAATCTCACCTCTGTGTATATAGCTAAAGGAAACGAAATCAGGATATTAGGATCTTGAAGAGGTATCTGCATTCTTATGTTCATTTGAAAATTATTCACAATGGCTGAGATTTGGAAACAACCCAAGTGTCAATTGATGGATGAATAGATAAAGAAAATGTGATCTACTACGTATATACAATGGAATATTTATTCAGCTCCAATAAAGAAGGAAATGCTGCCATTTTCAACTTGAATGAAACTGGAGGCCATTATGCTAAGTGAAATAAGCCAGACAAAGAAGGGCACGGGCTGTATGATCTCACTTATATGTGGAATCTAAAAAAAAGAAATGTCAAACTTTTCTTTGACGTTTGGAAAGGTCATGGAGAGGAGGGGATGGAGAAATGCTGGTCAAAGTTTATAAAGTTGCAATTATGTAGGATGAATAAGTCTAGAGATCTAATGTACACGCATGATAACTATACTTAATAATACTGCACTGAACACTGGAAATATGCTAAGAGTAGATTTTAGGTGCACTCATCATACACATAAAAAATGGCAACATGTGAAGGGATGATTATGTTAATTATAGCTTTACTGTAGTGATCATTTCCTTATAAATATGTATGGTAAATCATCATGTTGTATACCCTAAACATATATGAATTTTATTTTAAAACATATAGGGGTTGCCCAGAAAGTATCCAACCATGTAATATGAAAGATAGAGGCATTTATGGCTGGATTGTTTTCAGACAGCCCTCATACACATTTTTGTTTTTAAGGTAGGTGGGTCAGCAAAACTAAGTGATGGAGATGTAGGATAAAAGCTGATGAGGGTAAACGTTTAGGCAGGTCATGTAGAGTCTTATAGATTGTTTAAGAAACTTGTCTTTAATAAATTTAAAATATACTTAAAAAAAATAATAATAAACAGGGGAAATTGGGATGGCTCAGCAGGTTAAACGTTTGCTTTGCAGCCCCAGGGACCGAGGATTGAATCCCGGCCCTAGTCCATGGGAAACTGTGTTGAACTGAGGTATGCTTCCCATGCAGAGGCTCCCAGTTCAGTTCTCCCCCCCGCCCCAGTTTTGCCCCTGGCTCAAGGGGGCGTGCCTCCCATTCAGGAGGCCCCCAGCCCAGTTCCTGCCCTGCACGGCCCCTGCCCACCTGTGTGGAATGAAACTATATCGAAAACTGATGATGTACAACTATGGAGACTGCTCTGGGATCAGTCTCCTCCTTCTCTTTGTCTCTCTCTGTCTCTGTCAAAAAACAATAAAATAAATATTTAAAAAACAAAACTAAACAGAAGAATCAAGCAAGCACTTCATAAAAGAATAAATTCACATAACCAAAAAAAAGAAAGGAAGAAACTTGATTTTTCTCTGGGCGGGAAGGGGAGTCAACAGAAGGTTTTGAGTAGATCAGTAAACTTATCTGATTTACATTTAATACTCTGCTCTGTTGAAAACAAACTGCAACGGGGCAGCAGCAAGAAGACCACCTGGGAGGCCATGGCAATGGGCCAGGAGAGAGAAAGGAAGATGGCTTGGAGTGACAGTGGAGGAGGTGGTGAGGAATGGTTAGCATCTGTATATTGGGGGTGCCAAAAATGTATACACATTTTAAGACCTATTATCTATGTATCACTTTTCAAAGTTGAATTGAATGACAGTAGCAAAGCATAGTATGACATCCGCTCAAAAGATGGTGTTCATCAAATGAATGCTAGCGTCACCATGCGACAGGCAAGATAGTCAAATAAAATGGTGGATGCCGGTTGTCATTCAAGCAGCGCAAGACCATTTTCAAGTGGTATTTGAAATTCAAGAGTGTTGTGTGAGCAATGACAATGGAGATATGAGTATGCAGCAGAATCCCAATACACCTAACAATTGCATGCATTTGTGTTAACTTGAGACACCTGGCATGCACGGTGATACAAGTGGACACTTCGGTCAATGTTGCTCAAGTAGGAGTTCACTGTAATCAGAAATGTCTGGATGCTGATGGTCACCACTTTAAGCACCTCTTGTATTTGCAGAAGTCAAATGTGACTTGTATTCATCTTTTTTATCGGTGTATATTAAGTATTACAATTTTAATACAGTCTTTTCCTTTCTTAAAACGTGTATACTTTTTTTTGGCACTCTCTGTATATTGTAAAGGAGGAACTGACAGAATTTTCTGACAGATCTATTAGGATTTATGACAGAAAGAGAGAAGTCAATAGAGGAGAAATAAAAATTAGTTAATAAATGTAAAATGCTTAGCAGAGTGCCTGGGAAATAGAAATCAGTGACTCCATTTCATCTTTTATTATTGTTATTATTACTACTTCTTATTACAAGAGTCAAAGAAGGTAATGTATGCAACCTGTAAGTAGTATCTAGAATAATACTACTTAATAGTTCATAAAACTATTGAACTCTAAGAGATACATCCCAACAGGAGTTTGTGGCCTCTCCCCACCCTGGGTAATAGATAGGTAAAGAAGATTCAAGCCTCCGAGATGAATTAAATGACTTCCCAGGTCTTTGATAAAGCTCTCCAGATCAAGAAGTAGCCACACTCTTCCTCTCTCAGTATTTAGAATCTTAGTTACCTTCTTGAGTATTGTTTTTGTAACATTACTGTGTATGTATTTTTACTAAAAAATGAATGCCTGTTCAATGCAGAGAATTTAGAAAACATAAAGGAAAAATGTTAAACTACCCAGAAATAATACCACTGTAATATTTTTCTAAGACATGTAGGTATTTTTTATTAAAACTGGGGTTATGCTACACATACTGCCTTATTCATTTAACAATACATTATTTCTTTGACAATACTCTTCTACAGCATCATTTTCAATGGTACATAATGAATGCATCACAGTTATGTATTCCCCATTGTTCAGTTAGGCTAGTTCTCATTTTTTGGCATTATAAACAACTCTTGATGAGCATCATTAACTGTACTATTTCACAGCTCTAATTAATTTCCCAAAAGATCTTCCCAGAAGTGGAGCTGCTGGTCCAAGCACATTCTAAAGCTTTTATTATACATTGCCACCAACCTAATATTGATTGGTTGGGTCACACATTTTACAACTGAAGACTCTGTTGGGTCCCCAGGCCTCCTCTGAAGAACACGGTAGAACAGAGTTTAAACTTCAGAGAACTTCAAGTCCAGTCTTTATTTTCTGTTTGAAGCTGTGAAATCACTTTTCCTCTCTATTGTCCAGTGCCTACTTTGCCAGGTGAAGCTACAGCACTTTCCTCAATGCAGTGAAAAAGCCCCTCAAAAATACTTTAACTTCCCAAAGCACATATTACTTAAACCAAAGAGTCCCTAGAGGGGAGGCTGGGATGGCTCAGCGGGTAAAGCACTTGCTTTTTAATCCCAGGGAGGAAGGATCGAATTCCGGTCCCGGCCTGTGTGGACCGATATACTGAGCTGGGGTGCACTTCCCATGTGGGAGGACCCCAGTTCGGTTCTTGCCTCCTGGTTCAGCCCCTGGCTCTCGGGGACACCCACTCCTCAGATCTCACTCTTGAAGCCATTTACTTACATGAAGCAGAATCGGAGTCCAGCACTGGACTTTTTCTTTGTCCAGATCACAAGACCTCTGAGAACTTGCTGGATAGCAGTGCTTTTCCATACCCAAAGTCATCGCAGGGCCTCGAGGCCATGAACTTCACAAAACCCTGAGCAGATTGTCTGAGGCATGGAAGGAAGGCGCCCTGAGCAAACCTCAGGACTCTCCAGGCCTCCTCAGCGCCCTTGCTCAATACTGTGAATCCCCCCGGAAACCCCCAGGAGCCAAGGCACCTGGCTTTCTCAGCACCCCAAAGGGTGGAGGCTGGGAAGCGAACCCCGTGCATGAGGTCACCTCTCCTCAGGGGGCGGCAGGATGGCTCCTGGGAGCCATCACTCTTCCCGGACAAGGGCCCATTTACCCTCTCGGGTTCTCACATGACCTCTTTGCAAGATGCGGCGCCTCAAGTGCAGCCAGTGGCTTTGCACGTGATCCAAGGCCCCGTGGAAACCACAGCGAAGGCAAAGATCCCTCCCACGAGCCACAGGCACATGTGTCATCATGATCTCAGAGATCGGCCCCTCAGGCGGCTCGGCTGGACGTTACCAAAAGAATAATTAAATAATTTAAATGGACCGTTGGGGTGTTAACCCGGAGCAGTCGCTGACATCCCTCAGGCTTCTCAGGGCAGCGAGAGCTAATCTGAGTCATTGTGTGATGGGTCCCCGGGGAGTCCGAGTGTAAACAGGGAGGTGCAGGTCTGGTCCGCTCCCTGCTGAGTCAGGTCCCCAGGCTCAGCTGCCCCTCCTCTGTGGGGGCTCACTCCCCACAGCAGCTCATGCTCCTGCAGGAGAGGAGGGGCTGATGCCTGCTCAGGGGTCATCAGACTGGAGAGAGGGACAGCAGGTCACCCTTGCATGGTTTTCCTCCCACACCTCTATTTCTGAGTAAATGCACTCTTCTTCCTCCTTCTCCTCGCCTTCCTCCTTTCGTTTCCTTCTCTTTGCTGTCTCCTTTCCCACATCCAGGTTGGGAAGGAGGAGTTGGCAATACCCAAGTACCCAATAGGCAGATAAGCATGATCTTACAGTCCAGAAAGGTCAGAACATCCCAAGAATTGTTTGGAAAGTCTCTGATATTATATTGTATGTATGTATGATCACATGTACAGATATAAACATCAGAAAAACCATACCTCTGTTTAACTCGACACTTTCTTTGTGGTTTCGTTCAGTTTTTCTTTTGGATTACAGGGGAGTACAGGGAACAAACACAACTGCTTTTCTGAGCTTAGAGCTGCTGAAGTCCAGTGTATGAGGAGGGACTTTTGAGGAGCTGTGGTGGGGTTAGTATGGACAGAAAAGAGACAAGCTTTCCGATCTATCGCTGTGTCCAAGAACTCCAATAGTATTCAGGATTGCTGGTAGATGTTAGTGGTGTCAGCTACTTGGGGAGGCAGCAGGATAGTGTAGTGTAGTCGCACAGGCTGAGTTCATAACCCAGCTCTGACCTTTACAGCCAGAGTGATCTCAGCGAGTTACTCAGCCTTTCTCAGTTTTGTTCAGAACATAGGTGATCCTGAGGACTGAATGAGCTAACATGAGTAAAACACTTGACACGTATAGCAGGTATTCAGTAAATGGTAGCTATTATGTAAAAGTAATTCTGCAATTTGCAGTATGAAGAATTGCAACATGATGTTATGACTCCTTTAAAAGGTTTTCTTATAAGTAAAACTAGTAAAGTTTTAAAAAAATATTTTTGCTTTTTTAATTTAGGAAGACCCTCTATTGAGGACTGTTAAATAAACCATATAAGCTCTTAAGTTAAAATTTTAAACTTCACTACATGTAGTATAATATGTTAATTTGCTCAGTTGATAGAATAATAATTTTCATGGAAACCAATGAAATTAATACATCGATTTCACCTATAACAAAGGAAGAGAGAGAGAAGGAAAGAAAGAAAAAAAGAAAGAGAGAAAGAAAGAAAGAAGGAAAGAGAGAAAGAAGGAAAGAAAGAAAGAAAGAGGGAAAGAAAGATAGATCAGAAAGAGTGGAAAGACCTTCCTCATCTAGGCTCTGTTCATTATTAATTTAAGTTGACTTAGACCCTAAATTGGAAAGGCTGGGAAGTGAAAGATAGCTGACCCATCATGACAAAGGGGTAGGAAGATGAGGGATGTATTTCCTTCTTGTTAAAGACCAAAACAAGCTTTCACGGAAGTAAAGATTCACACAGGAAAGGCCTGGAAAACTGTCAGCTAAGAGGAGGACTCCCACTGGGGTCCTGATCCCCGGTGACTGATAGCACCCATTGTGTACAGGCCTAGTGCTTCCGGGCAGGAAATTGCAGCCCCTGCACCAGGATAAGGCCAGTTAAGGCCAGCCTGGGAGAGGGGCTTTGGGGGGGGGGGGGGGCATCTCACTGCCACTTCCCAATCGCCTGAGCGGGTTGGGTTCAGGCTCATTTTCCCAGGACCTCAGAGGTCAGAACTGGTATGAACTGGGCTGGTGGGGAATCCAGTCTCATCTGCATGGAGGTCAGCTGTTAAAGCCAGGCCTGGGGGTGGGAGTAGGGTGAGAGATGAGGAGTGAGAGAGAAAAAGAATTTGAAGGTTCACAAGGTGGCTTATGTTTGGGAGACATAGTGAGGTCAAGGTCAGCATAGAAGGTGATTTGAGGTTTGAGATAGGAATTCTTGCTCCCCCTTATTTTCATTTTTTCCTCTGGTTTTAGCTTTATATTTTGTGTAATTTGGCTAACAAGTGAGGACAAAATAAATTCTAGTTTTCACAAAATCTGCTTACTTCAGAGATGGTGATATTGAGCCTTGGGAGTTTCAACTGGGGCTCTTTCCAGGGGTCATGATGTCATAGCCTCATCCCATGTTTGGACTAAGAGTCCCAAATATATGGGTATTAAAATGCCTGACCTAGTTTTGCCTCTGCCTATGCATTTTTAAAGATAGGATAAAAGAATTTGAGAGAATTTTTTAATGATAATAAATATAATGATGGCAACAATAACAACAAACTCATACAGCACTTCCTGTCCCAGGCACTGTTCTAAATGCTTAAGGTATAGTGGCTCATTTAATCCTCACAGCAATTCTTTAAGTAGGAAGTAATAATCATCTCCATTTTACAGAAATACAAGTAGAAACTGAATCACAGATAAGTAACCTAACAAAGGCCACACTGCTTATAAAAGATTTGAACACTGGCTATTTGGCTCCACTGCCCACGTTCTTACCAGCTACACCATGTTGTCTTTCATTAAATTGCAATTTCATATCTTAATTTTAAAATGAATCAAAATTTCCTTATAACTGCTTTTGTTAAAAATCACATTATTTCTTTTTTCTGATTATATGATTTATAGTTGTAGAAAATTTGAAAAAAAATTTAGAACATCACAAAAAAGAAATGTAAAACTAACCTATCCTTTTGCCACACTTTAATGTATTTTCTTTCAGATACTTTTCTAAGAATAAACATATATACGTTATTAAAATAATACTCTACATATTATAACACTTTTTTTTTTCTGGACAATATATCAAGAATGTGTTTTGTTTTGTGTGTATGTGTGTGTTTTTTAATGCCATGTGGTTGGTATTCCACCACCTGATCTTTAATGGCTGGTGAGTATTCCATTATTTCATTCCCATAATTTATTTACCAACTCCTGCCGTTAGTCATTCAGTAATTACTTTTTCAACTCATAAAAGTAACTTTGTGATAACCATAATAATCACTTTTAAGTACATATTTTTCATCCTGCTAGAACGAAGAGGGTGAATTCATGTAACACTTATCCAGGAAGTTCTAAGTTTGCATAGAAAATTCTGAGGACTCTGAAAAGCCTAAATGAGGTGTTCGGGTCTCCCTGACTCGTGGAACACATGGCCCCTGACGCAGGCCGAAGCAGCATGGAGTGCATATCCATTCAGCTGGCTAATATTTGGAGGGCACCTACTACTTGCAGAGCACTATTTCAGGAGCAGGGGCTACAATCTCCAGAGCATTCATGGAGCTTCTACAGAGAGAGGCTACAAGCCCAGAGCCCAGGATCCTGGAGTTTATATTGCTTGTTCTGGCCCCAAGAAGCCTAGCTTTGTGCCTTTGGGCAAGTAACTACTACACTGAACCTCAGTCTCTGCATCTGTGAAATGAAGATAACAGTACCTACCTGATGGATTGTTATAAAAATTAAATGAGACAACATTTGTAATGGTTTCCTACAGTGTCTGGCACATACTAAGGGCTTTACCTATTATTACTAGCTCTTACCCCACCCTCCTGCTTTTACTCTTGAAGATTTGTCCATCTGAAGCTCTAGTCTCATCTCTCAATAATTCTAAACCACTCTGTTATCTATACTTAAAATAATTCTTCCACTCTCCTCCTGCCAGCAGCCCAACTGAGGGAACTGTCTGACCTATTATCGCTTGATTGGTGTACGCTGTCAAGGAAAAAGGAAACACAAAGTTAACAGATAAAAATGCAGAGTTCAGCAGTCAGCCTTCCAAACAACAATAGAACTTGATTAATCTTGAAACTTAGAGTCAACAAAGCACAATTGCTTAGGTTTACTCTGGACAAAGATTTTTCTCAGCAAGAGAAAATCCTGCCCAATGCCTCAGGTTCCTTGGAGTTCAGTTTACATTTTGAAACTCTAAACCTCCAGTTACTCTTCTATAAATTACATCTGCTGTGACCCACACAATGACCGTATCACCAATGCTAAGTGAGAACAGTGGCAGGAATACAGACTGCTTCATTCCAATCTGGGTACTGAAATTTCTTTTTTGGTCAGGAGCTTCATGGGAATCCAGGACTGCAAAGCAAAAAGGCACTGGGGCCAACATTGCAATGGTTGCTCCACCCTTTTCACTATCTCCCCCTGCATACAAATCAGCAGCTTGGTCACTGCATTTCATCCTTATTTCTTGACAGTGCTAATCTTTTTCCTTCTTTTAACGTAACATATCATTTAAATAGGAAATCACAGTGTAATACTGTGCTAACTGGAGTGGAGATTTGCAAGGTGCTAATGGAGGACCGCCAAGATTATAGCATGAAATCAGAAAAGACCTCAAGTTAGCTTAAAAATCTCCTCAACTATTTATTCCCCACCTTTTAAGAATGCTGAAAACTGGGAACATTCAGGCGGCTCTCTATGATCCCTGAATATGGCGAATGGGCAGGCAATGAGACTTTAAGAGCACAAATTTAGGAGTTATTAAGGAGGCAGCACAATCTAACAGGTGGAGGATCAAATTGATTTTCTGTTCCTTCATCCATTACCGGCAGAATTCTAGAGCCGGCTCGGCATTTCACTTCTTGGTGCTTTAGTTTTTATTTTTGTAAAGAGTCACACCACCAGGTAATCGCCAAAGTCCTGTACGAGGTTCTATGAAATATTTTTAAAAACATGTTTTTCCATATTCATTAGAATTGGGAAGCCTGATATGTGTTTTTATTAATAATAATTGTCTATTATGAATAGACAATTCATAAGAAAAAAACACCAATAACTAAAGAATATTTTCAAAGAAGCTCAACTTTACTAATAATCACAATTTTCTACTTACCCAAATAATAAATCCTTTTTAAAAAAACAGTTTATAAAAAGAGTCTCCTGGAGAGCTGAGAGAACCTTGCTCACCTGGACAGTTGGGTGCGTACAGGTAAACCCCTACAGCTGGGGTGTGTAAGCAGGGCAGGGACCCAGCGCCTCACAGCCTGCCCCGCCCAGGGCTTCGTGGGGAGGACACGGTTGCTTTTGTCTGCCCGGAGCCCAGGGCCCCTTGCTGTCAGCACTCCTGGGGCTGTCACTCATCCCTGACTCGGGCTGTTTGCTTTGGAGATGCCGGCCAACACTGGCTCCATCCCATAGAATTCAATCCTGGGATTTTGACAGCATTATCGGGAAAGTGAGACTTCTTTCTGCTGACATTCAGAGCTATAGGAAAACAGCAGAAACTAGAATAATGGTTGCCAGGAGCTGGGAGTTGGGGGAAATGAAGAGTTGTGGGTTTAAAGGGTATAGAGTTTCCATTCTGAAAGATCAAAATGTTCTGGAATCTGCTCCACAGTGTGAACGGACTTAACACGACTGACCTGCACACTTGAAAATGGTTAAGATGGCAAATCTCGTGTGCTTTTGTAACCACAATTTTTAAAAATCAATTAAGGAATGCTGGGAGAGCTCAACAGGTTGAGCGCTTGCCTTGCAACCATGAGGTCTGGGGATCAAACCCCAGCCCCAGCCTGTGCAAACCCACATGCTGAACTGCAGTGCAACTCATAACAGCCAGGATGGCAGTGAAGGTTCTCACCTTTGATGCAGGGCCACCCCCCCCCCCCCCCCCCCGGTTAGGTTCCGCCCTTCGCAGCCCCACATCCACCTGTGTGGAATGAGACCATGTCACAACTAATGATGCACAACTATGAAGACTGCTCTGGGCCCTTCCCACTTCTCTCTCTCTCTCACACATTCTCTCAAAAATAATAAAATAAATCTTAAAAAAATAAAATTATACTCAGTGATAAGAAAAGACTAAATACAGCCATTTGTGACAACATGGATGGACCTTGAAACCATCTTATTAAGTGAAATAAGTCAGACTGAAAAAATCAAGAAACATATGACCTCCCTTATAAATGGAATATAAAACTGAAAGTAACAGTCAATAGTTTAGTTGCTACCTGAGGGTAAAGGGGAAGGTGGTTGGGAGAGTGAGGGGTGGTGAGTAGGGAGGGGGCAACAAATATATGGTGATGGAAAGAGAACTGACTCTGGTGGTGAGCACATACCTCAATACATAGACAATGTAGTGTAGAATTGTACACCTGAAACCTATGTAATTGTTACCAACCAATGCCACCCAAATAAAGTTAACAACAAAAAATTAAATTAAATTAAATTAATTAAGAAGAGAAGAAGGAAGAAAGGAAGTTGGAAGGGAGGTAAGGAGAGAGGGAGGGGGAAAAGCCGGGACGGCTCAGCGGGTTGAGCGCTCGCTTTGAGGCCACGAGGACCGAGGATCGAATCCCGGCTCCGGCCCAGGCAGGACCCACATGCTGAACTGGGGAGTTCCCACAGTTCGGTTCTCTAGCTGTCTCTGTCTCTGTCTCTCTCTCTATCTGTCAAAAGTAAAATAGAAATAAATATGCACTGAA
>PVKE010032704.1:0-18329 GCA_004027555.1 Craseonycteris thonglongyai
CTTCAGTGCATAGTTATTTCTATTTTACTTTTTGACAGATAGAGAGACAGAGACAGAGACAGTTAGAGAACCAAACTGTGGGAACTCCCCAGTTCAGCACGTGGGTCCTGCCTGGGCCGGAGCCGGGATTCGATCCTCGGTCCTCATGGCCTCAAAGCGAGCGCTCAACCCGCTGAGCCGTCCCGGCTTTCCCCCAAATCTCATATTTTAAGAATAATTTTTTTTAATTTTTCAGTTACAATTGACATACAGTATTATATTAGTTTCAAGTGTACAACATAGCGGTTAGACGTTGATATAACTTAGGAAGTGGTCATCTTGGTAAGTTTAGTACCCATCTGACACTGCACAGTTATTACAATATAATCCCTATGTGTACTTCGCATACCCATGACCTTTTTATAACTGGCAGTTTGTGCTTCCTAGTCCCATCCCCTTTTTCACCCATTCCCCCAACCCTCCTCCACTCTGGCAACCATCAGTTTGTTCTCTGTATGTCCATCTCTCATGATCTTTAATGTTTTGCACATTAATCACACTTTACAGTATTAAATTGTGTTAGACCACAGAGAAGCACGTTTAGTTGTCTGATTAGCAAAACAAGGATATAATTATATGGCTTTCATGTAATTAAAGAAAATGCCTCTAGGAAAATAGAGAGGTAATATTGTCTGGTACTTAAGAATTATTTTTCATCTGGCATTTTAAAATTAATGTGGTAACTTCATTTAGAAGCTTACTGTTTTGTTAGGTTTTGGAAGGGGATGTTTTGTAAGTATTTTTCTTTTTTTTTTCAGGCTTAATCTTACAAACGAAGAGTATGAAAAGCTTTTCCAGTCTCTTAATGGGTAAGTTGTCAGTGTTGGCTTGATACAGTATATGAGGTCTATGTAATCTGCTTTTGCAAAAAGTCCATTTAAATATTATGTGTTTCTATGTTTGCAAGAGTCCTGAAGGTTAAGAAATAAAAGTTGCACAATAGACATACGTAATATTTTTTAAATGTGTGACATATTCATTGTCCTTTTAATGCTCATCTTAAGTGTTTGGAAGCCGCTTTGAATGGCATGGCGTAATGCTTGCTTAGGGGATTTACAGGTCCTAAGTCTGAGGGTATTAATCGGTTCTCTTGCCGAAGGTAATTTGAATAGAACTTGGAAAAAAATTATTCTCTGGCATCACCCCCCAAAATATGATTGGTTAGCTCACAGAAAAGAACTTGTAATCATGTAAAAAAATGTTCATTTCTCATAATTAAAGGAATGATAATTATAGCAATTAAAAACCATTTTTTAGCTATCAAGTTGTCAGAGATCAGAAGATTTCCTACTATTCTATGGTGGAGGTGTGAGGGAACAGTTATACTTTATGGGAGTATAAGTTATGTAGTCTTTTCAGGGGCAGTTTTGCAATAGCTATTGAAATTTAGAATGCACATACCCTTTGACCCAGGAATTCCTTTGGAGGGATTTTTATTTTACAAATATATTTCCCCCTATTTGAAGACTTAGGTCCCAACATGCATTGTAGTATTGTTTGAAATCCTCTCAATTTAGAAGCCACTCAGTCCATCAATTGGGAATTAAGTAAAGAAAATAGACTATCTGCATATACTGGAATATTATGCACAGGTTAAAATTGAGGATATCTGTAGATGCTGCTTTGCATCACTGTTGTTACATGAACAATATATTATACAGAAAAAAGCAAGGCACATAAAGGGCTGTACAGTATAGTCCCATTTACTTTGACCTTTAAGGTAGGGGTCAGGAGATAGGCATAATAATATGTCTTATCAGGTCAACACAACAGATTTTAATGGTCGTGGATCTGATTGGGAGAAGGGTAAAGGGAATCTATTTTACTGTAAAACTTTTACATAGAACTTTAAAAAAAACCCAAAAAACTTTAAAGCCATGTCCTTTTATTATAATTTTTGAAAAAGGCTGTGTTCAAAACAACGATTTGCCTTCAGTTCAGTTTTGTTTAGTAAATATTTACTATAAAATCAGTTAAATTTAGTAAAGTCAGGGCTCTCCCCCTTCTCTCTGTCTCTCTCTGTCTCTGTTAAAAACAATAAAAAGAAATCAATCTTTAGTGAGACATGTCAAATGCCCGTTATGCCCAGTGTCCTGGGCATGGATATAGATAAGGAAGTCGTCCAGGCTGGAACATGCGGTAGAACCTCAGAACGTAACTGGAAACTGAGCGGCGTTCTGACGCAACCTGAGCAACCCCTTCATGGAGCCCCTGCTGCTGTGGGCCCCATACTGTCCGGGGGTACACAGAGGGGAGGGGGGAGCCTGGCTTTAAAGGAGTTTGCCGACTTGAGACACTCAAGTTTTACTTTATGAAAGGACTTTGGGGTTAAATGTACCAAATTTGATCAGAGGTGGCTTTTTAAATACTGAGTCAGTGAAAAGGGAGAACTGCTAATGAGTCTTCATTAGGCCACTTTTAATTGGCGTTTTCTGCAGGGTTTTGTGGCAGCTGTCCTACCTCATAGTTTACGGTTTCTCCTAGACTGTGATCTCATTAACTGTCAGAGTCAGGGGTCTCCAAACTTTTCAGCCCGCGGGCCACATTAACTGTCAAACAGCAGTTTGGGGGCCGACTACACACTCGAGGTCCAAATAAAAAAGAATGAAAACATAGATGTTGTTTTTAATTATTTATTTAATATTATTTTATTCAGATACAAAGGTCTCCACGGGCCAGATGAGAGGGCCTCGCGGGCCAGATGCGGCCCGTGGGCCGTAGTTTGGAGACCCCTGCTCTAGGCTAATGCTGACCCTGCCTCATTCAGCTGGAAGCAGAACATACTTGTCTAATGAACACAGTCTCAAAAGTGATATTTCACATCGAAATTCATATTTAAGTATTTTCAAAATTTTAATACATCTCATCTTTTAAATATCTTTTGAATATCCTTACTAATTCCAAGACCTGTTATAATATTTAAAATCTAAAGTTAATTTAAAAAGTTGATATAAAAACATAGTAAATATTTTTTTTTGTATTTTACCTTTATGAGTAAAATAAAATAAAAAATTTAATACTCCCTCCTTTTTTTCTTCTAGACTTTTTCTAGAATTGTGATTGTGTTCTTTTTCATAATTTTCTAATTCCATGCTATTTCAGAAGAGATTTAAGGATAATAATAAAGAATTATCGTGGATATTTAAATCTAGCCTACAAATGTTTTTATGACCAGTTTGTTCTTTATGGTTAAAAAAAGTTCTTTATAAGCCAAAACTGACTCATAGTTATGGACCTGCAATTGATTTTGGCATCATGGATCACCTTAATTTAAACTTAGCTGTATGTGAAATTTTATCTTTACTTGATTTCTAGCTCTGTGTACTCTTTCCCCCTATCCCCTTTATTTACCTTTAATTTGTTCATACTCAATTTGAAAAATAAATTTGTTTATCAAAGAGGTTTGGGAAGCATATGCACAAAAGTATTCTTAACTGCAATAATTTACAAAGGATAGAATTGTAAATTTTCCATATTTTCTTTTTGCCTTAGTTTTTTTTTTTCAATTTTTGCATTGACCTTACTGCTTATGCAATAAGGAAAAAGTTGTTTTAAAATAAAAAGATGGTTTATTTTCTGTGGGGGAAGGGTTGAAATGCACCCCATTTGATGTTGTTTCAGGGTCCTTTTTCCTGGAGGAAGTGTTAACCTCAATAAGTCGGGTTATGCCCACGTGGCCCAGATATTTTACAACCTTGCCAAACAGGTAAGTATGAGTTGTTTCTTATTAGAGCGGATTGGTTTTTGTCATTTTTCATGTGGATCGTTCCTTTTTCAAGCATAACACTTCCTTCACAATTAATCTAGCCTGACTGTCCCTCTTGAGGAGTCTCCTTGTGAGCTGTCAGTGGTGGCTCCTGCCTGTCTTCTGTGTGCATCCTTCAGTTCTGGGCTCCAGGAATCCTTCATACGCTGCTGGCAGGCCCTCTCTGGGCGCTCACTAGTGTGAGCCTGTCCTCATGGGCCCCCATAGCTGGTCTGATTATGTACTGGGCATTGCTCGTGTCTTCTTAGCTCTCGTCTCCTCTTGAGAGCTGCTCTGCCTCTCAACTCCTTCCATCATACTTGTTTTATTTTCTTTGAATTTATTTTCTAAGTTAAAATTATTGGGGTAGCATCGGTTAGTAAACTTATATTACTTTCGAGTGTACAATTCTGCAATACATCATCTGTCTGTTGCGTTGTATGCTCACCACCCAGAGGCAGTTCTTCCGTTGTCATATATTTGACTCCCTTCCCTGCTTAGGCTTAAACTGTTATCTGTGTCTATGAGTTTTTATTTCGTTGTTTGTCTTGTACCTTTGCTGCTTTCTGTTTTACATTTGATGTTTCTTCACAGTTACCTTAACTTCACATTCAGTTACTCAAGAGAGTTGCTTGATTCCTTTGAAATGTCTCATCTTGGGCCTGCCTGTGCACCATACTGTAGACTCTTACTATTCCTCCCCTGAACTATTAAACAACAGCTATTTTATATGTAATCTTGCTGGACCGGGTATCTCCCTCTCACCAGTGTTTCCCTAAAGTACTGCTTTTAGTGTAGGAGATACTTGTTTGAAAACGTTTAATGGCTAGGCTTAATAACCTGTAGTCTTCTATAGTCCTTGGGTGAAGGCATAAAGTGTGCGCACCACCCACCTTTCCCAGCCTTTCCTTACGCAAGTAATTGAAGCCAGGATGCTATTTCCAGCACGTACTCTGTCCTCCTACTTTTAAATCTGCTTAGTCTGTTTCTTTCTCCATCCGGTTCACGTCTTAGCCTTCTTTCAGGTTAAGGTGCTGTTCTTCTGTAAGGGTTTCTGTGCCTACTCCAGCTGCAGCGGCATCCCATGCCCTCTTAACTTTGGGAGTGTTTTGTGGTAGAATTGTTTAAATGTTTATTTATATCCAACTCTGTAACATGACAGGGTTCATGACCTTAAGGAGCTTATATTTCAGAAGACAGAGTATCTTGAATTTAGCTGTTCATGTCTCATCAGATTTCATGATTCTAACACTTTTTGAAGCATTCCTTATTTCATAGTGTATGGTTCCATATATTTAGTACATGCTCAGTGATGTATTTTTTTTCAACTAGTGAACAAAATTGAGATTTTTACAATATGAGTAATTTAAAATGCATTTGGGAAATATATATGAACGTTGAAAATTAGTCATTCTTTTGTTTCCATCTAGAGAAACACTGTTACACTGTCATGTAAATTATTTGCTCAATTAAAAAAAAAAAGGAGCTACATAACCTATAAGACCTAAAGATCTCTTTAAAAAACATACAGTAATCAGCAATATGAAGATTTCAAAACAAAGGAAAAGAGCTTAGCAACCTTGAATTTCTTATTTAGCTGTAGTCACTGGGGTCCCAGCCCTCATTGAAGAAGCCCTGAGCAGTGAGTCTGTTAGACCTACTCAGTTCCCCTGTGTGTCCTCTGCTCTGCTGGGCTGTGTGTAGGATCACAGGAAATAGAAGATGTGGTCTCAGCAAGCAGGGACTGAACAGTTAATTGAGAAATTATATTTGGTCCACATGGAAACAGAGAGCAGTGAAACCTTCTTTTGTGTTTATTGTGAATAAATGCAGTTAAGACTCTTCAAGTTACCATCTATAATTCTAACTGCTAAAAATAAAACTTGCTAGGCCTGTATATAAAGTGTTAAAATTCTGCTTTGGGATAGAAAGCATCGGAATGAATGTAATTCTATATTTTTCTCAAGTAGGAACAGAAAAAAAACCAAACCAACAGTTTTCTCAAATAAGATATTTTACAGTGCAGGAAAACTGCCACTTTTAGAAAAGTTGCAAAGCTCAGTTTGGTAACTGTGCACATGGGTTTAATCCAGAAAACTCAGTCACTAGAATACTTTTTCTTCAGTCATTCTAATTGCTGTGACTTCCTTTGAAGAAACCCGGTACATTTGCACTTTTTTAGTTGACAGCTTTTAGTCTGAAAATCTGTTTTGTTTTTGCTTAGCTTTTTCCTTATTGACTATTCCTTTCCTCCCAGATCATGGCTTTTCACCTTCTTTAAATCTGATTAGCTGAACGTGGTGTAATAATGCATCTATTAATATAAATTCTGAGATAATGGAGTGAGAAGTGTATTCAAAACAATCATCCAAAGCGACAAGATTCATAGAAGATGTAAAAATAGGCATTTATGTAGCATTATCTTTGATAATTACAGTCCCTACTTGTTACTTGTGCTATTTGGTAGATGTCAGTCTCTTTCAGCTGAGGTTAGTTTGATTGATAAAAACTGAATTATTATGTGGGAGCTTGCTCTGAAGAGAAATTAAGTGATAGCCTACTGTGGAACCTGTAAAATTCTTTTAAAATTAATGTATAACTCAGGTGCCTGCCTAGTAATGACAAACCTAATGTATACTTTCTGTTTTGAAAAGTTTTATTAACTTAGTTTTTCTTTTCAAAGAGTTTTGATGATGGAGACTATTTTCCTGTGTGGGGCACATGCCTTGGATTTGAAGAGCTTTCATATTTGATTAGTGGAGAGTCCTTATTAACTAACACAAACACTTTTGGAATTACAATGCCACTGAACTTCACCAAAGGTAACAATTCTCTTTTCAACCCTTTACAGACCATTAACTGGGTAGGATTGTATAATAAGTAGCAAATATCAAAGTCAAAGCGCTCATGACATTTTATTTATTTATTTATTTATTTGTTTGTTTGTTTAAATTTATTTATTTATTTTAGGCAGAGAGAGAGAGAGATACAGAGAGAGAGATACAGAGACAGAGAGAGAACTGAACTGGGGGAGCTCCAGTTCAGCATATGGTTCCGCACGGGCTGGGGCTGGGATTCGATCCCCGGTCCCCGGTGCTTCAAAGTGAGCGCTTAACCCACTGAACCACCCCCGGCTTCCCCACATGACATTTATTAATTTTTAAGTGATTTACACAGGCTGAAGATGTGAATAATCTCTTTTGTACTCAAGTTATAAGTTGGGTTAAGGAATTTTGAGTTTTGATAACTCACTGCTTCTAGTGATATGAGAACCATGCGTGGTTAAGAACTGAAATGTGACCTGGTGTGGAGTCCTAGCTCTGTCACTTTTGCCTTGGGGACTCATTTAACCTCTCAGCTTTAATTTCCCGATTTGTAAAAGGGTTTACCTTTCAGGGTTGGTTTTGAGAATTAAATCAGATGGTGTTTTCCAGGTACTGTGCTAAGCACACAGCTCTCGTACATGCTGGTGATGCTATTAGAGTCTGGTCTTTCCCCCTTGGCTGAGCACGCCGTGCCCATCTTGGCTGGGTGGGCTGCAGTGCGGCTCTGGCTCCGACCACCTAGAGTTAGTGCAGACTCCACAGTTAAAAGGCATCTCCCCAATGAGACTGCCCTCATCTCAGATCTAGGCCTCAGCTTACGTCCCCAGGCCAGCCATACTTGTGATCAACTGGTCACAGGTTTGGGGAATCCCATGAACCCCCTTAGGCTCTATAATTCACTAGACTGATTCTCAGAACTCAGTAAAGCGCTACGTTTACCGTAACAGCTTTATTGTAAAGCAGGCTTGTACAGCCCTGGCCCACGGGCCAGACACAGCCTAGGATGGCTCTGAATGAGGCCCGATACCAATTTGTAAACTTCCTTAAAACATGAGTTTTTTTGTTTTGTTTTTAAGCTCATCAGCTGTTGTTAAGTGTTAGTGTATTTTATGTGTGACCCAAGACAAGTCTTCTAGTGTGTCCCAGAAAAGCCTAAAGGTTGGCCATCTATAAAGGATACGCATAGAATGAGGTGTGGGGCAGAACTTCTACGCCCTCTCCCTGCTGAGTCAGGCTCAGCACTCCCCTGGCACATCAATAGGTCGCTCCAGTGAGCTTCAGTGTCCAGAGTTTTGATTGGGGTTTCATGATGAAGGCACAACTGATTAAATGATTGGTTCCATGACTGAACTCTGTTTCTGGTCTTCTTCTGGTCCCCAGAGGTTGACTGAACCTACTCTAATCCTGTGGTTGGTTGTTCTGATGACCTCCCTCAGGGTCCTACTTTGAGTCACCTCATTATCAGCACAAAGACACTCCTGTCACTCAGGAAATTCCAAGGGTTTTAGAAGCTTCCTGTCAGCAACCCAGGAAAAAAATCCTAAAATTCTTTATTATGCCACTCTGTGTAAATAGATAATAATTCTTACAGGTTACTTGTTCTCTGGATCCTCAGAATTTAATGCTATCAACTATTCCTGTTCTTACAAGGATTTTGGATGGAAAATAATAGTAGTTATACATAGAATCTATAAAATGTTCCATACCAGGAATGGCCAATCTTTTGGCTTCCCTGGGCCACACGTAAAATACACTAACATTGATGATAGCTGATGAACTAAAAAAAAAGGCACAAAAAGAATCTCATAATGTTTTAAGAAAGTTTATGAATGCGTGTTGTACTGCATTCAAAGCCGTCCTGGGCCTCGGGTTGGACAAGCTTGTTCTATACTTTTCAAAGCTCTTTCTCACATTATTTCACTTAATTATTGCGAGACCTCTGGGAAGTATATGTATTAGGTCAGTCAATTTTGGTCGTATGTGGTAGAAACTCACTCAGTTTATACAAAGAGAAATGAATTCCACTGAAATGTGAGGAACTTTCATTATCTGAGGCTGTGGGAATATGACGTAAGCCATTAACCTCCTTATTGAGAGACGTCATTTAGGGAGCCAGCATCAGAGCCTTCAACACCATCAGGAATTTTTTATCCCTTTGCTGGTATCGGAATGTATGTGTAGGGCTCCAGAGACTTCAGGGATGTTTACTGCTTTTTTTATTCGATCTATTTACGAAGTAGAAGTTTCTTGGCCTGTTTGATGTTCTTTTCCACATTGTTGGTATTTTTTACTTTATAAGCCCCAGATTCCTTTGAAAATACATTAAAAGTTCTGGATCTGTTTCTGGGAAAACAAATATGTACATTTTTGAAAAATGTTTACTTGTTTTTCAGTGCTATCTAGAGAATTCAAAAGTCTTTTGCTTCCTCTATGGCTACCCATTTATCATATCAGAAGAATTTCAGTGAGTTATTCATGTTAAAATTCTAGAAGAAAAGTTCTTAAATGTGGAGCATACTTGAAATTGTATGTTAAACTCTTTGTATGCTTGACTGCAATATTTCTGCCTAGTGATTTTGATTATATTAATAATGGCCTTTCTTTGGCTTTAGATCAGTGACTTCAGTGGATTTTGTTTTTTCTCTGTTTAAATTATTTTCCTTCTCCTTGAATTATTTCAGGTGCGTTGCAGAGCAGAATGTTCCAGAATTTTCCTGCTGAGTTGTTGCTATCATTAGCAACAGAACCCCTGACAGCAAATTTCCACATGTGGAGCCTTTCCATGAAGGTATCACATTAATTACATAACGAAAGTATTTGCATTTAGATTAATGGTAAGAGTAATTATTTTGCTTTGTTTTTATACTCTAGAATTTTACGATGAATGAGAAGTTAAAGGAGTTTTTCAGTGTATTAACTACAAATACAGATGGCAAGACTGAGTTCATTTCAACAATGGAAGGTATATATCACTGCACACATATACTTTTTTCATATTATGTTTATATTTATTAATTTTGACTTTATAGTTTTCCCCGTACTACATAATTTTTTGAAGTAAATCCTAGCAATCATATTTTTATATATAAAGATATTTAAGAATTCTAAATATAATTGAACTATATGGCCAGAAATCTTTCACACCAAATTTAAACTCCTAAAAACTATTTTAAAATTAGCACTGTGAAGTCATGAACCGTTCTATAGACTGAGAGACACACTTAGGCTGAGACAAGCGGCTTACAGAAAACTATACCAAAAAATGCTGCCATAGTTCATTCTTATATGAATACACCATTGTGGGGGGAGGGGGCACTGAAAATGTGGTATCAAGTAGGGGAAGGAAACCCATCATGGAAGAAACCTGTGTCACTAATCGAATGTGCACTTGACTGTTGAACTGGGATGTATTCAGAGGCTCAGCTACTTTGCTCTAATCTGATTATCTGTAATAGTAAAGTGAATTTTATTATACATTGGAAAATGTTGAAAATCTGAAATACTGTATTGTGAATTTCACATTGACTGTGAACGGAAATTCTTTATTTTGTGTCAGAGAATGTGCAGTTTTACTTTGATATAGAGAGTTAAAATATTGATATTTTACATCGGGCATAAAACATTTTGTAAGTAGTCCTCTCTTACTACTTATTACTCACTAGTTGGTCTTCTTCGTGCAGGATACAAGTACCCAGTCTATGGAGTCCAGTGGCATCCAGAGAAGGCTACTTACGAGTGGGGGAGATTTGAGGGCATTTCCCACGCACCTGACGCTGTGAAGACTGCATTTTACATGGCAGAGTTCTTCGTTTCCGAAGGTAATATGTGGGTATACATTTTATCACTGTTAGTATATTGAAAGATATTGCCCTCCTCTGAACTTTGATATACTCTTCCTCTATAAATGTTCTGCAGGTTTAACCTTTTAAAGAATTAAATTGTGTGAAAGCCCTGAAATTGAGGTATTAGACATTCAAATAAAACCAGGACAATGATTTCAGTCCATAGTATTGTGAACTCTTAAGTGGACTGAATTCTTGAATGGCATAAAGATTGTTGAATTTTACTTTTCTCTCTTTCTTGAATCCTTGTTTTAGATTCTCCGCCAACTCTTCTTTTTAGGAATAATGCTTTCATTATAACATTCTCTGAGAAGTCGCTGTTACTTTTCCGAGGCATTTACCATATTTTCCGGCGTATAAGATGACCGGGCATATAAGACGACCCCCTAATTTTACAGTTAAAACATAGGTTTAGGCCTATATTCGCTGTATAAGACTACCCCCCACTTCTGAGGCTGTAGTCTTATACAGCGAATATAGGCCTAAACCTATGTTTTAACTGTAAAATTAGGGGGTCGTCTTATACGCCCGGTCATCTTATATGCCGGAAAATACGGTATATAAATTGAGTGTATACTCGGTGGTCAGATTTTCAGGCTGCCTTCTGCAGTCCGCGCCACAGTGGAGACAGTTAATGAGCTTCGCTTGCTTTTTCATGAGGAAAGCAGACATGTTCATGCTGTGTTGTGTTTGTGATTGTAGATGGGCAGGTTTTATTTGAGTGATTCTGGGCTAAGACAGAACTACAAGCACCACTTGCATGGGTAGGGTGTCACTCTGGCAAGGTGTGGCCATCGGGAACTTCAGTGAGCCTTACTGGCTTCGCTCTCCAAACACGGCCTACGTTTTTAGCAACCCTCCTGCCCACACTGGCAAGTAAACTACTACCTCCCTTCCAAGTTCACTCTGGGTTAGAATTATGCTCGGTGACTAGGTAGTTTCATGACAGAACCTCCTAATTTAAAAAATGTTCTTTCACGTGTTGTGTTCATCCCAAGAAGCATTTTCTGCGTCACATGTGTAGGCGCAAGTGTGACAGCAGAAGGCAGGGCCAAGTGCGCTGCAGGGCTCCCACGCGACAGCGCTCTTTACTGGGTCTTTGTTTTTCAGTGTCTTCCTTTCTAAACAAGCCGCAAAGCCTGTATTTACTTTATTTTGACTTTCGGAGGAAGTCTGAGCCTTTACCTCCTCACACGCAAAGTTTAGCCGTGCCGAGTTCTCTGCACCTCCCATGTTTGCACATTTCTGCCTTACCTGTGGGCATCACCTCACAGCTCCATCTGCCTCAGCTCTGCCAGGTCCCCCCACTTCTTACTCTTGAAGCATCTCAGTGAAGATGAACATTGCAGTATACGATTCTGTGTGGTTACTGGGCCACACTGTGTGAGCGTTAGGAGTGTGCCCTGTTTATGTGTCCACGCCCAGGCTCTGCATAGGATCTTGTCTGCAGTCGGCACTTAGTACGCGTCGTGTGCATGGGTGTGCGCATCTGAGGCCCAGGCACGTGCAGCCGCTGCACCAGGAGTAACCGCCCAGGGGCTGCCTTATTTGGGGGAAACTTCGTTAGGCATGTCTCCTTTGTTGGTTATTTTCCCACTCAATAATGCTGATTATAGGATGAGACATAAAGTAGCCTTTTGAAAATTTTATCCTGTCTTTTTAAAAGTTTACACTTTTTCCTTGCAGCTCGGAAAAACAGTCATCATTTTGAATCTGATGTTGAAGAGGACAAAGCACTGATTTACCAGTTCCGTCCAGTTTATACTGGAAATATTTCTTCATTTCAGCAAACTTATATATTTAATTGAAAGCTTTCAATATGTTAACAAGAATTTTGAATGATTCTGTAATTAAACTGTTATCATTACTTGTGACTCATGGCAGTAATAGAAAGCCACAGAGATTCCTGTGATATCACCGTCTCTGATTCGTCATTCAGTGTATTTGACCCTTTATATCACATTTGATAGTTAATCAGTGAGGTGGATAAATAATCACAATGTATTTCACGGAAAGGCTTTCTTTCATCTCAAAATGAGAAAAAAATAAACTTATTGATAATACAAATGTTTTATTTTTTCTGATTCTAGAAGTACTGTTACCACCCCCCCCACCCCACCCCCCAGCCAAACCATCTGTGCTGAAGACTTTGTAAATCCTACCTCTAGTTCACTGTAATATCTCCCTCCTTTGAGGCTCAGGAATATAGAGAGAGAATGTGTGTGGGTGTGTGTACATATATACATATATTTCTCCTTCTGCTGTTTGAACTCCACCGTTAAAATGTCTGGAGTATGTTTTTTGAAATTTTTATCTCCCCCAATCTCTAGCATAGTAGGCCCTCAGTAATTACTTGTGATTATTTGTGAATAAACTTTTTCCCATGGAAAATAATTTGAAAGCTGTCATCCTTTTGTTTGGGTACATTGTAATATATGAGGGCTATCTGGTATCTGGTAAATATCCAGCCCTATAACATTCTCGTTATATTGACGATGACAGCCCTCGTGTTTCTCAATCTATGCTTCCCTCCCTACCTCTCACCATCCCATATACCCTCACAAACTCTGAAATGTAGGAATTCCTTGAGGATAAACAAGCAATTAGAAGAGAGGATTTTTTTTAGCTGTTTCTAATAGTGTTTTTGCGTCTGTTCTCCTTAGTCCTGCAGAGGTGCTTTTAGAGAAGTGGAAACAGATTATGAGTGATTTCCTGGACAGAAAGGTGAGAACAATAATCTGAAGATACTGAGGAAAACAACAGAGAGATTGAAAGGAATTAACAGCTAAAAAGGACTGATAGAAGTGTGGCAGGTTCAGTTTCTGTCTGTAAGCATGAAGATTCTTTGTTGAGTCTTATTGTCAAATGTGCCATTGGCTAATTTCAGGTCTTGACCACTAGAAAAAAGGGACAGCCCTGTTTTTGCTCATACTGCCAGGGATCTTTCCGACCTGTTTGAATATTACAGATTTGCTGGTCTCTGAAGTACCCTAATAACACTTAGTCCTGACTGGATCATCATTCATGATGCCGTATCATCCATCTTTCTGCTGCTGAGTACTGGCTTCTAGCTTCTAATTGCTCCCAAAGGTTCTCACTGTGCTTCATTGACGATGACCACAAATGCCAGAAAGCGTGAACCATCGTTTATTTTTAACTCATGTTAAGTTTTCCAATTTTCCAATCATGTATTTTTTTTTTTTTTCTTAAGTCTTTATACTGAAATCATGCTATTCTAAGAATGGAATGTCTTTGGCAGTTGACAACACCCCCACCTTCCACATACCACTGCCTCAGGAAGGCAGGGCAAGAGGCCTGAGGGCAAGTGAGAACAGTCCCATGTGGCAACCTTGTCAAGCTTGTCTTAAGACAGGTTGCTATAAGGGCATGGACTAGAAGTGCCTTTTTTTTTTTAAATTAAAATATTTAAAAAATATATAAAGAGGATATAATCTTATATTGATCGTAGTAGTTTAAGGTGCACAATAAAGTTATTTTACATTTTTATACTTTAAATTTTTATACCCCATTAATTCTAATAATCACCTGTCCCCATGTAAACTTATCACAGTATGATTGACTATATTTCTCTCCCACTTCTAACCACCTCCACACCCCCTACCTTTTAGTAAACCATGCCTTTGGTCTCTTTTTATATGAGTCTGTTTCTGTTTTGTTTTTAAATTCCACATATAAGTGAAACCATACGGTATTTGTCTTTCTCTACCTGACCTATGAGTAGTTCACTTAACCTTAAACCTACCCTCCAGATCAGGCGTGTCCAACCCATAGCCCAGTATGGCTTTGAGGCCCAACACAGAGCCTAAAAAAGAGATTTTTTTGCTTCTTTTTCCTTTTCTCTTTCCCTCACTCCCTCTCTCTTATTTTTTTATTAAGCTCATCAGCTATTAGTACTAGTGTATTTTATGTGTGGCCTGTGACAGTTCTTCCACTGTGGCCCAGTAAAGCCAAAAGGTTGGACAACCCTGCCCTAGATCTGTCTATGTTGTTGCAAATGACAAGATTTTTTTTTTTTTTTACTGCATAAAAGGCAACCTACTGAATGGAAGAATATATTTGTAAATGATACATCTGATAAGGGCTTCATATCCAAAATAATAAAAGAAACTCATACAACTGAATAGCAATAAATAAACAAACACATAAATGAAACAATCTAATAAAAAATGGACAGAGGACATGAAAATATATTTCTCTAAAGAAGACATGCAAACGGCCAACAGACAGAAAAATACTCAACATCACTAACCACCAGGGAAATGCAAATCGAAACCATAATGAGATAGCACCTCGCACCTGTCAGAATGGCCGTTACTAAAAAGTCAACAACTAACGTGTGTTGATGAGGATGTGGAGAAAGGGGAACCCTTGTGCACTGTTGGTGGGACTACAAATTGGTGCAACCACTATGGAAAACAGCATGGAGGTTACTCAACTAAAAATAGGTATACCATATGACCCAGCAATTTCACTTCTGGGTATTTATCCAAAGAAAATGAAAACACTAGTTTTAAAAGATACAGTCACCCCTGTGTTCGTTGCAGCATTACTTAAAATAGCCAGCACATAGACATAACCTAGGTGTCCACTGGTAGGAGGTGGATAAAGAAATATATTAAAAATATAGGTATACACATTAGAATGCCTGTTGATATTACTGAGCAACAACTGGAAAGCCATAGGAGAGGCATGGCCACCCCTGGAGGACCACCTGACTTGTGTGGAAGGAGTAGAGGGATTGCCTTGGGTGCCAGTGGCTGGAGGCATGGAGGATAAGAAAGATGGGTGTTTGTCTCCACACTGCCTTTGCATGCTGTAACCCGGAAGGGGCACTGTGGTTGGCAGACAGGTAAGAGCCAAAGCACAGGCCCACCGACATGCATATCTCAAGCCCAAGGGTCGGTGGTAGATCTCCGGTAGCCTAGATCCCTGAACTTGCCCTGCGCTCATCATGAAAGTCACTTGAGACCAGCATAGCAACACCATTCCAGCTGCCTAAGCTCATGCAGTCCTATGAACAAAATGTGCTTGCCGGGTGGCTCTTTTGGAACTAAAGTCTGGCCACAGAGCCTGGGACAATCCCACAGGCATGGATCCCAGGGCTGCTCAGGGCATCTTGTTGACCCCGTGAACGGAGTAGGGTTAGCACCTCGAAGGGGAGAAATGAGAATCAGGACCCATGTAGGCCTGGCTAGGCCCAGAGTGCCATGCCCACATGGCTCTGCCATGGCTGGCTTGTGACCACTGGTGGGAGAGGGCACTTACAAGATGTTGAGGTAGGTGCGTCTTGTGACCAGGAACGATACGGGGCCAGGTCCAGGTGTGAGGTACCTATTCCAGGTAGCATTTTAGCCCTGCCCAGTCCCACGCACTAGAAAGGGGCTCGGACCACTTGAGGGAAGTATATCAAAGTGTGGGGACCCGTGATGGGTCAGGTCCAGAGTAGAGGCTCCACTGCCTTGCTTTAGGGGCCCAGTGACAACTGCTGCTTAAAGAAGTAAACACTACGAGGTATTAGCTGTGCTTCCGAATATGATGTGTAGGTGCTACACTTTATACCGTGCTCACAGGCAATACCCCATACTGTCCCATGACTCTTGCATTGAGCCAGTTCATGGCTCCAGTCAGCTACTCCTATTAATGGAGTTGGTTTGTCAGCTGAAACTTATTTGCTGCCACTTCTGGTCTAAACTTTTATGTGCATAGGAATCACCTGGGATCTTGTGACAATGCAGACTGATTCAGTAGGTCTGGGAATGTCGAACCAGCAGCCAGGTGCTAATGCTACCAGTGAGCAGGTCACACTGAGTGTCAGGGGTCCAGACTTCTTTGTCAGCAGGAGAGGAGCAGAGGCTGAATGACTAAGTGCGAGTGAGGGGGTGTGTGGAGTAGGGGAAGGGAAAGGAAGAAAGGGCAAGAGGAGGAAGGACTGGGTTAGCGTGCGGCTTTCTACACATAAGAGACAGCTGAAATGTGGACCCTTCCCAGACTACAGCTAATCTCCTGGTCTAAGGGTTTTTGGAGAACAATGTCAAAGTTCTTACCTCCAGCATTGTCTTTTCCCTTACCTATGTGGAACATCGCAAATAGAATGGGAATGTTGCACTTAAAGCAAAGGTTCCCCAAACCTGGGCCTTGGTACTGGTCCATGTCCAGTTAAGAACCAGGCCTCACAGCAGGAGGAGAGCAGTGGGTGAGCCAGCAATGCTTTACCTGTATTTATAGCCACTCCCCTTAGCTCATGTTACTGCCTGAGCTCCGCCTCCTGTCAGATCAGCAGCTGTGTTACGTTCTCACAGGAACGTGAACCCAATCGTGAACTGCACATGCGAGGGATTTAGGTTGCATGCTCCTTATGAGAATCTAATGCCTCACGATCTGAGGTGGAGCTGAGGCGGTGATGCTAGTGCTGGGGAGCGGCTGCAAATACAGATTCACGTTAGCAGAGAGCTTTGACGGCACAGAGACCATCATAAATCAGTTGCTTGCAGACATATCTATCAGTGAGTGACAATGAAGCTGCATCTGGCACTTGAATCATTCTGTAATCATCTCCCTCCTTCCCCCAGGTCTGTGGAGAAACCGTCTCCCATGAAACCAGTCCCCGGTGTCAAAAAAGCTGGGGTCCACTGACTTAAAGAACAGACCCTACTGCTCATTTCTATTCAGCTAGATATTTCTGATTGCTTACAAGTGTATCTAACTTGTGGCCTGCAACAAGATGTTTATGCAGGACTATTGCCTGCTTCCATTTCCACACTGCAGAGTAGGGAAATCCTCACTACCTTGCCAGGCTGAGTGTCCATGGTCAGGATGATGTGAGGATGGTTCTATAGCTTCTCAAAGTACAGTGATAACTCACGCTGAAGTGTTCAGGCTCAGTATCTGGCATACAGTAGGCCCTTAATGAGTGTTCCTCCCCTCAAGCCCTCTCCTTCCTCCCCAATAATGAAATAACTATATGTACATGCTGGGTCTATGTGTCTTATCTATCAGAATAGCGAGGAAAAAATACCACTTTTCTCATGTGGGAAGAATGAAGAGAAATGGGTCTTTTGCTCCTAAGAAACAAACCATTATGCAGTGTGTAATTTTATTCCACTTAACAAATTTCTTTCTAAAATGAATTGCTTTTACTTCACATAACATTTTCATTCTAATAGTGATTTAAAATGAACTGAAGTATTTTTTAGGAATGAGTCAGAAACACTAGATGTCAGGAGAGATTCAACTAACCTAACATTTAACTGGTTGTGTTCACCATTTAGAACATTAGATTTAGAAAGTTGCCAGAAATGTTAAGAACATCTAACAGTACAATAGTTACATATTTATATACTAGTGCTTTATTAAATTATTATGTTTTATGCCTGAAACTAATATAATGTTACGTGTCAATTATATCTCAATTAAAAAACACTAATGGCTGGATAACCATGGAGTTATACCTAATATAGATGCGTTCTACTGATCTATGAGGAGGCCCTGAAGGACTTGATAAAAAGAAAGGAAGCTGGGGAAGCCAGGGAAGCCGGGATGGCTCAGTGGGCTAAGCGCTCACTTTGCAGCCCCGGGGACCGAGGATCAAATCCTGACCCCAGTCCATGTGGACCCATATGCTGAACTGGGGAGTGCCCGCAGTTCGGTTCTCACCAGGTGAGACCTCGGCCCAGTCCTGCCCTGTGCAGCTCTGTGCCTACCTGTGGAATGAAACTATGTGGAAAAACCAATGATGTGCAACTATGGAGACTGTTCTGGGACTTCTCCCTTCTCTGTATCGCTCTCTGCCAAAAACAATTAAAAAAAAAGAAAGAAAGAAAAAGAAAGGAAGCAAAACAATTTTAAGCATTTATTAAA
>PVKE010032705.1:0-18329 GCA_004027555.1 Craseonycteris thonglongyai
CTCTCCCTCCCCCCTCCTCCCCTTCCCTCTGTCAATCACCAAGCTATTGAGTGTGTCCATAGGTCTCTGTGTCTTTGTTACTTTCACTTTTATATTCCACTGAAAGAGTCAGGAAACATATGATCATTTGATTTTTATCTTTCATTTAGTTTATGTGGTGCATATTGTTAATTGATTTGTGCATATTGAACCAACCTTGCATCCCAGGAATAAATCCTACTTGATCATGGTGTATGATTTTTTAAATGTATTTGTGAATTGGGTTTGCTAATATTTTTTGAGGATTTTTTTCCATGTATTTATCAGGGATATAATTTTCTTTTGTAATGTCTTTGTCTGGTTTTGAAACAGGATAATGGTGGCCTTGTAATTTGAGCTTGGAGGCCTTTTCTTTTCTTGAATTTTTTGGAATAGTTTGAGAAGGATGGGTGCTAATTCTTCTTTGAATAATTAGTAAAATTCACCTGTGAAGCCATCCTGTCCATGACTTTTGTTTGTTGGGTGTTTTTTGATTCTGATTTCATTTTGTTTGTAGTAATTGATATATTCAGATTTTCTGTTTCTTCTTAATTCAGTTTTGTGAGATTGTGTGTTTTTAGGATTTTATCCATTTCTTCCAGATTGTTCGTTTGTTGGCACATTACTGTTCTTAGTATTTTCTTATAAGCCTTTGTATTTCTGTGGTGTCAATTGTCACTTTGACTCTTTCATTTCTCACTAGGTCTTTTTTAAATTTTTTTATTTTGTGGGGAGGGCTCTTATGCAGTTCCACTCCTTCAGATTAGGGTATTGTCTTACTGAATGAACTTTCTTCTCAACCAAAAATACATATGTGCATACATACATAGCAAAAACTTTAGTTTTTTAATAACATTGAACTAAGTTCAATATGTGTAATTCAGTCATACCATAAAAACATAATTGAGCTGGGAAGTATATTTTTCTACCTCTCATACACAGGAGTATTTCATACCTACCTATGTAGTTTCTTTGCAATAGGAATAAAATGTAATTCTACCTCAAATATTAAAACTCTTCAATGACTTATCATTTTACCTAAAACAAAATTTTGCTCTCTAGGTTCAGGACTATTTGACTCTTCTCTTCTTTTGCTTCATCTTGACGTTTTTTCTGTACCTTGAATATTCAATGGTCTTTTCCAATTTTATATTCTTTAACTACAGTGTTGATTTCCTTTGCTGTCATTATATTTTGATGTCCACTTTGTTTGTATTTGCATACTTATTTATTGTCTGTTTTCTCCCCGAAATGTGAGTTCTATGATGGACTTTGTTTCTCTAGTTTGCTACTATATCCACAGGGCCTAGTGCAGGTGCCAGGTTTGTATTTGCTGAATAAATAAATGGACAAACGAATGAATGGGTGAACTCAGTTAAAATCTAGAGAAAAACAGAATGCCCAGTATTCTATAAGATGGACTAAAATGTTAAGGGTAATATAGCTTGGGTTCAAATCCCAGCTTTATTGTTTACAAATTGTGTAACCTTGGAAAATAAACTACTTTGGGCCTCAGTTTCTAGAGAATGGAGGTAATAATGCTATCTAATTCAAGGTCTGCTGTAATTATTAACCAAAGTAATACATCTAAAATACTTTCATCAATAAACACTAAAGAACGATCAGGAAGTTTCATATTCAGGAAGTTCAGAAGTGTTTATCAACCACTAAGGTTTGAATGCCATTGAAAAATTGGGTACAAAACGTCCCTTGACTCTGTGCTTGGTTCAGTGTGTGAACCTGAGAGCTGGTCGCCCTCCAGAGCTGGCAAGACCAGAGCATTTTCTCTCATTTGGCTGTCCCAAGACATCGCAAATGCACATGGTCATATCTAGCTTTACTGGTGGAAACAACTAAAGGTTGTTCGCACAAAGGTGCAGTGTGCAGCTGGTTGTTACTGACAGTATTTCACTAATAGTTCAGATGAAAACAATAGTGAGATAATTCAGTGAATGCCTGGACAACTAACAGATGCCAGAGCATCAGGGCTTTGCTAGGCAGAAATGACAAGACATTGACATTTTTTAGACTCTACACTGGAACTTGATTCAGAATCAACGGTTGTAACAGGCTGAAAATGATTCGTCAGTTCATTTTTGCAGATAGATGAGCAATCTCTTGTTTCCTTGGAAACTCGGACCTGAGCAGATGTAGCTCAGAATGTGCACCCTCATGTTTTCAATTGAGCAGATACAGGATGACTTTCTCCCAAGAGATTCAATATGTTGCCTTAAACAGAGGAACCTAGAATAGAAAAGAACTGCATGTTAAAATTGGATACTGCAGACATGGCTGTATCTCACCATATATAGCAAGTCCAAATATGAGAGACAGACACTATCATAACCTGGCCCTTGTTTGGTCAGCAATTTCCTTTATTTGCATAATTTATTTTTCTGAATTGAAAAAGTGAGTGTACTTCTTGAAATATTCTTGTTTATATATTTAGAATGTCTAATAGATTACATGGCTTACTCTTTGGGGATCTTTATGAGCTAAAGTCAAGCACTCAACCCCTATTTCTGTGTAACGACATAGAGGAGTATATAGATTAATTCTTGCGCTGGCATATTTATAACATACATGAGGTAATACTAGCCTTTTTAAAGGAAGATTTACATATAGGGTGATCTTTAGTTCCTTAGATGCTCCCAGTACTTCCTCTGACTAATGTTTGGGATCTCAGAATTCTCTGGCACCTGCGTGTTTGCCTATAGCACATTTAAAATGTCTGCTACTTTATATTATTAATATTAGCTCCTCTTGTGTCAGTTACCATGCCAAACTCTGTATATGCATTGGTACCTCAGTACTCATCATTAATTTGTTCTGGGAGGTGCAACAAGTAGCAAAAACAAGGAGTACCAAACAGTTTTTCCCATAAGGAAAAAGATAGCAAGTCAGTCATGAGACAGTTGACACTGATAAGTTCTAGCTCATGTGTTAAGTACCAAACAAATAATGAGTACTGGGACAAAATGTTCTTCTCAGAACACGTTGAGTACCAAATTTGATGAGTTTCAAAGCAGTCGAGTACCAAGGTATGACTGTACTTTCTTCCAAATTCTCATGCTTTCTCTGTTTAATGAGTGGGAAAATTGATGCTCAGAGAAGTTAAAGCTATTTGCCTGTGGCTACACCATTTTTGTGTGATCAGACCTGAAGATGAACACTGGTCTACTTGAATCCCAAATCCATGGCTGTTACCTAAGACCTACTTTATCTGTCATCATGAAGCACAGTGGAAGGATGGAGTGCTCTGTTTAGTTAGTATTGTGCTTAATAAAAGTTAGAGATATAATAGGGCATGTGAGTGACAGGAAAATAGTTACTAACTCAGTGTCGGGGGAAAAACAAACTTAGCAAGAATAAAAGATAGAGTAGCCACAAAAATAGTATGGGCATCACATGAAATCCTATCCTCCTTTCAGTGGGTCTATAATTAGAGACTGAAAGACAATATATAGGGCATATGGTCAAAGAGATTTCTGCTTTTTTTGTAAAATATGTTGTTGAAGCTTTATAACCATTTTAAGACTATGAATCTAGACAACAGAGACTCACAGTGTGAGGGATTGAACCTTTGCTGATTCAGAAGGTACATCAAGGCTTTCCAGTGCTTCCTGCCCCTCACTGTTACTATCAGTTATGAGTTCTGAGATGAGCGGCAATATTGGATTCCTGGCTAAAAGAAGACCAGCCAAGGAAAACATTTTTATATTTAAAAACAAACAAACTATTACCAAGAGGCAGTTTCTTCTAGATCAGGAGTCTGCAAACTTTTTTTTTTTTTTTAAGGGCCAGTTAGTAAATTTAAGTTATGCATACCAGATGGTCTCTGTCATAATCTTGGACTCTGCCATTATAGGGTGAGAGTGGCCACAGACAGTATGTAAATGAATAAGCATGGCTGAGAGTGGTTTTGTGTATAAAACCATTTGGTGGCACAGATTTGTAATTTTACAACTCTGCCCTAGATCAAACATCCCAAATTTATCACACATATTTACTTATGTAGTGGCTACACAAAAAACCAGAACCTCAAATCTAATCATAATGGTTTAAGATCACCTAAGAGTCTTTTTCTCTTCATAGACATCAGAGGTAATGCAGTCAACTGGTTTCTTTGACAAAGAGAGCCAGTAGAATAAGTGTATTTGGAAGTGATACCCAACATTAAAAAAATTATCAGGGAAAATAAAAGAGTTCTTAGAATAGCCTCTGGGAAATTAACTAGGACCATCCATTATGCTGAAATAATCTCCAAGGATTTAGTTGACACATAGCCAAAGTTCAATATGATGACTGTGGCCAAAAAACTATTTGTGAAAGTAGCTACAAATGAATTTAGAGGGAATTGTAATGTTTCCCTTTAGTTGCTTAAGTGGAAAGAAACCCATCAAAATAATGACAAATGTTACAAGCTGATTTTGTTCCATGGAAATGATGTTCAAATAATACAGTGTCTGGGCACCTCTGCCTAATTACCGAGGCACTATAGTGATAGATCGTTTAGAAATATTGAGGTAGCTACTGATAAAGCACTTGGAAAACGTGAATATTCTTCAAATTTCTGACAGCAGAGGTGGACACTGAAATCCTGATTTAAATGGAGAGCTCCTGGCTTCTTTTAATTGTTTGAAGCTTCCTCTCAATTTATCTCATTTCAGCTCCATTGAGAGTGTGTTAGAATCAGTATGGGTCTTTCTATGGGACATCATTTTAACCCTGATTTAGAATATTGTAAACCACTCTCTTTTTTCTTTTTAAAGAAAGAAAGTGTGCCATTCATTGACTCACTTGTGATTTAAGAATAGCTAATGTATGAGGAATGCATGCTCACAACACTCAGACAATTCTACAAAGAGGAGATTCTGGGATAAGACATCTCTGGAGCTGCTATTTATAAATTATGAAATCTGGATTAGTCCTTTGACCTCTCTGCCTCATTTCTTCAAGTTTATAATTAGGTCAACAATATGTATTAATAGCTTAAAGTCTATCATGATGATCAGGAGATATAACATATGGGAAAACACTCTGTTCTATAAAATAGATGAAAACCATGATAATTATTAATGTTGTGAAATAATTAAAAAATATATATTAAGGATATTTAGGCAAAATAAAAAATTAATTCAATGAAAAATCAGTTAACTCTTCTCTTTCCTTAAAAATGTATCTCCTTTAATTGAGTCAACATAATTAATAAAGTAGCCAGGTATCAAGATAGCCACAATTTTCATATTAATGATACCACCATATGGAACTTCTCTGGCTTTGGCTCCATTTTGAAATCTTACAGAGAATTGGAGATCACATTCTTGACTGAGTGCATGGGGGCCTTACCTCCTGATATCCTGTCCAGAGGGATTTTTTGGTTTAGTCTTTGACTATGTATTCACTATGGCTACTTTGAAAAATAGGATTTCTTGGTTTGGTCTTTGGGACTATCTGTTCACTGTGGCTACTTTGAAAAATATTTATCTACAAGTACTTAAGTTCATAATTCAGCTTGTACAAAATTCCTTGTGCCTATTTCCTAATGAGAGAAAAGCCAAGTTAATACTCAGGTAGGTGAGGCTCTAAGCTGTCACTTTTTCTTTTTTTCTGTTAATCTTTCAAGTGCAGGAAATCTAGAATTATTTAAATCACAACATTCTTCCTGAAAGCTAGCTATTTAGTTAACTAAGACTAACGAAGTTAGTCTTATTTAGCTAACAAAGTGGCAAAAAGTAATATATGATTTAAGAATATATAGTTTATACGATATGATAATATACACATGTTGTAAGAGAATCAGGTGGTTTATTTTAGCCTCAAAGAAAAACTTCAATAAATTATTGCTTAAATATGAATTCTTCCACCACTTTCTTTCATTTTCCGATCTGTTGCAGGACTACCCACAGATCTTTCCTTCATCTCCCTACTTAGGTTCAACTCTTCAGTACCTGAAAATTCATAAACCCTGTAGTTTATTCTGTAATAAACTACAATGCTTTTGTTATTTTGACTTTAACAACAGAGCTGAAGCTTATTGAGCTTTTGCTCTGTATGAGATATTGTATGGAGTTCTTTGCTTGAATTTTTTTCATCTTTATGACAACAATCTGGAGAGTACATATTATTGGTGTTATTTTAAAGATGAGGACACAAAATGTTAGTGTCCTAAATATTAGGAAGTAAAACTGGTTAAGGATACACCTTTAATGGTGTAGCCAGTATTCAGACCTCAGGTAGTATGATGTGAAAACTCAGATTCTAATGTGTCTCTCATAATCTATTCCTTGAACTAGTGAACTAAGAAATTATAGATGAGAATGATATCTTAATATATATGTATGATTTTATATTATATATATGAATTACATGATACATATTACATATGTAATATAGTTATCTATTGTGTATCTGGATCACATTGTTTATATTATAGATGTATCTATAATATATGACTACATATGTATTATATGCATATACACATTCATTTATATTTCATGTATACATAAATAAAATTCCCTAGCTCATTGAAAATTCAGCATAGATTTTACATGGTCACTTACATATTTTCTGCATTTCTACAAAGGAATCTGCAATGAAAGCCATTAAATAGGATGCAATTTGTAAGCCTTTCATTAAATAATGATTCTCAGCTGGATTTCTGAAAAGGGAATATTAATGCAACCATATGTAACTAGCATTGCAAGAAATTAGCGTTGCTGATTTGGTCTTGAATCAATCATTTTAAGCTATGCATTAGACTCTTTGCTGATACGTTTCTGTCTCAGACAACTTAGCACAAATTGTGGGCTGAATACAGTCATGTTCAGAGAATAATTTTTGTGAAATACCACTAGTATTTCAAGTTTCTTGGGTTTGGTAAGAAATGATCAACTCCATATGTAGAAAGTTAAAATGCTGCCACTCAAAGTTCAATGACTAATTACTAATCTCTAACATGTATGTTCTTGGGCATGCGGTTAGATAAATCAAGTTTCTGATGCCAACCCAAAGCTAGATTTTTGGGCATGGGAGCTGGAGTGAGTTAGGGTGTGGGTGTGGCTTCTCTGTGTTAAAATCTCTAACGTTCTAATCTGGTTGCCAAGGTTTGAAAATGCTTTGAGAGAGAGATATATTTTTTAACTGTGTTACTGGGCCAATTCTACAGCATTTTCTCCAAGTCTAAAGCACTGAAATATGCTATTGTCCGTGATTATTTTCTTAGTCACAAGCAGCTGTTGTAACAACAATGATTAAGTCATCACACAATGATAATCAGAGTATTAGCTAAGAGAGATCGTGAAAAGACAGGAAGCATAAAAATTCTAAATAGGACTAGATAAGACATGTCTTCTGGGGGAGAAAATATGTTAAGAAGCTTTGCTTGGTAAGACATACAGATTTGTGGCCACTGCAATGTCTGAAATGTTCACTTTAGACAGAACTCTAGAACATCGGCCATAATTGTACTTGATTGTTATTTCTTTATTTTCTTTTTAGTCTACAAGTATAATAGCTCCCCTCCCTCACTTTTGAGTAACCAGTTATATTTATTCTGAGGAATGGATTTGGTTGATTGTTTCCTCATTGTATCATTTAACTGATTTCTGTATTTTCTGTAGTGATATCTAGACATTTGGCTAGATTATCTTTCAAATTTATGGCCAAGATTTCATATGTGGTGTTGTGTCTTTCCTAGTGTATCATACTGCAAACACACATCTGGTTGATCAGTAGGTGAGTGGCTTCCCGATGACATCAGCCTGATCCATTCATTATAACATTTCCCAACAACCTTTCACCTAATGATTTTGGCAGCAATGGATGAAGGCTGGTTTGATCCATTTTTTTCATTAGAGGGTACTAAAATCTTGTAGGATAATTTACTGCAGCTAAAAGGAGAAGATACAGTGGGTCATAATCCTTGAGAAATAGCCAGGAGCTTAGAGAGGGACAATACAACAATACAGAACATGTGAACAAAGTGGTTTAAATGAACAAGGTGGTAAGATATCTTCAACATTATCAAGTACACTTCATAAGCATATTTGCCAGTGTTAAGCAATAGGAAAATCTCTAGTCCAGTGGAGCAGCCAAAGCCTTACCACAAAATAACTCAAAATAAAAGTTCAAGATCTGAATGGCCTTAACCTTTATGCTCTGTGGTATATCTTCTAGTGGTATCCAGGTGGTTTTAGTCTCATTTAAGCCTCAAGTAGAATTCCAAGGAAGGTAATGAAGTGACTGTGATCTCTTTTTATGAATGTTGTACATGTAATTTTCCAAGGCAAATATTTTGTTTAAACCAAACAAATTGTAGAGGCCAAATTTTCTTAGTATATTTATCCCACAATAACAGCCGCCAGCCAATACACTAAGTAGTTTGACATGTCTTCAAAAGTAAACAATGACCACCATAAATAAAACAGAGTACAACAGGTAAAGCATCTGTTTTTTATCCATACCTCTCTCTGTCTGTCTCAGCTGGGTTTCCTCATCTCTATCACAGAAAACAGAAAATAGATTTGAGTAACTATTTTCTTTCTCAATTATCCCAAGGCTAGTTCATTATTAACACTGAATGCAAAGCAGAGAGGATAATTTGTTATTTAAAATGAAGGCCTTAATTCTTCTGTGAGATCCTGATGGATAAAGTCTGCTATACTGTAAACAGTCAAGCATCTCTGTTAGACTGAAAGATTTTTGAAAACATTTCATGTTCATCTTTGTCTTCTCCATGTTGCCTCGCTCAGCACCTTGCCCATATCAAATAATCAAATGACATTTCATATTCATTAAATCAGTGTTTAATTAAGCCTAGATATGTGGCCTTGATTGTCATAGTCTAGAAAACTTGCTCTTTGGCAGGAAACAAAAATAGTGCCAACATTTCTTATTTCTCGACTTACCAAACACTTCTATTTCCTCTTTCCCTTTTGTTTTCTATATAGAACTCATTATTGTCCAATAGATACTATATTTTTGTTAAATTTTTCTATTTTACCCCCAATATGTAATAGTAAAATTTTTTTCCTGTTTTGTCCAGTACTTCCCTCCCCCCTCCCTCCAGTGTCTCGACTAGTACCTGGCACATAATGGATATCTAACAAATATTTAAGGTACAAATAAATATTCAAGGGCTTCTATGAAAAGTATGAATAACATGCTCCCTACCTATTGATTTAACTCCATATTTGTGTATAGTGCCCAAATATTCCCAAGTTCTTCTTCTTTTTTTTATTATCTAAATAAAACAACTCAAACCTATTCCCTATGTAACTGTAGGAACTCTTGCTCCTAAATTATTTTTATGGGTCCTGGTAGGTGCTTAGATGTCCCAGTCATTGTCTGTCATTTCTCATCTGGGCAACTCTACTGTTGACACTTGCTCTCCAGGTAGCCCCAGTGTAGGCAATGGCCTGTTCCCCTTCTCACTCTTCTCTGAGTACAGACACAGCCCCTACCTCACTTCCCCAGATCAGGATAAGAGTCATGGTTAAGCAACTTGGCTGAAGATTTGGGGCAATTATGAAAGCCATCTAACACAGATAATTCTGAAACAAGCACCGCTGGTGATGGTGTCTGTTGGTCATGTTCCATCACCGGCAATCACCTGCTGAATGCTTCTCTCCTTAGACGTAGGTCGTGTTTCTGGTTTTCAGATATTTACCCATATCAGAATTTCCTTTTCTCTCTTCTCTCTTTTCTTGTCTATGCACTTAGCTCCTCACAAGGCCCATGCTTAATATCAGAATAACACCTCTAGCTACAGAAAACAGTTTTGTTTACATTGCTGGTTATTTCCCATGGCTGATGGCTTTCTTTTTAGAGTAGGTTCTAAGCTTTGCTTTTGAAAACCAAAAGAGCCCATTAAAGAGATTCCTCAAATAAAGACAGATCATTCCCTCCTTTGATATATTCAGCTGCCACTTGAGTGTGACATAATGTACTTGTTTTACCCTGAGTTCTCTCTGGCAGGCAGATGGTAGGGAATAAGAAATGGTATATTACTGAGTAGACCACCGATATGATTATGTACCAAGCTTGAACCCACTGGCACTTTCTGAGAAGCAGTGCACAGATATTGTAGAGTTTTCCCAAAGAACAAAAAGGGAAGGCCTTCAGCCACTCCTGACACCTCTTGGCACATAGCAGATATTTGCTTGTGTGAGTGGAACCCAGTGTCACAGAATCAGAAGACCTTCAGGGTCTATGTCATACAGCTGAGGGAGGCAATGCAGGTTCTCCCTGTGCAGGACTGGCTGCCACCACTGTGGCTGGGGGAAAAGGTGGGCTGAACGCATAGAAGATGGTGCCCCAAGTGGTTAAATATAAAATCAAATAGCGGGCGGGGGCTCAGAATTCTAGGTTTGTAATCTCACACTGCTCCTTACTGACTGGGTGAACTTGGACAAATCCCCTTACTTCTGTGAGTTTCCATTTCTGCAAAAATGGTAGCTAATGGATTATTGAAGTTTGGAGATAATTTAAGTAGAACACAAAGCAGTGGAATCAAACAGGTAATAGGTAGCCCAAAGTGAATGGCTATTATTATAATATATGCATTTAATTGAAAAATATTGGCTGTTGAATCACTACTCAAACTGAACTCAAGAAAGAAACTATTGCTGCAGTAGCAGGCAATCAGGTTTCCTTAGAAGAAGATGCAGTTTGCCCCTGTGGGAGGGAGGTACATTTGTTTTTGTTTGTTTTTTCATCTGGAGCGTTGTGTGAACTGTCGATGCCCCCTGGTCTGAGGAGGGCCTTGAAAGACTTGGAGCAGATGCATGGCAAATATGGTGGCCTGCCTCAGCATTCCTGCTGGGTGGTAACCCCATGTCATGTTCATGTTACAACATCTAGGAGCACTTTGGGATGGAAAGGAAGGAAGTTTGAGCCGCAACATGGCAATGATCCTTCCTAAAGGGGAAAATGTACCCAGTAAAGCCAAGCACCACCCAAGGATGGAGGCCTTCCCCTTCAGAGCAACGTGGTTGCCACACTCGATCGTGGGTGCTTGTGTGAGTTTCAGCAATGGAGGCAAGGGATTTTACTGAAGTTTTAAACAGAATTTTGAAAAGATAATTGATCTTTATAGGAAGTAACTAATTTATTTTTGAAGATTTATTTTATTGTTTTTGACAAACAAAGACAGAGACAGAGAGAAGGGGGAGTGCCCAGAGCAGTCTCCATATGTACATCATCAGTTTTCAACATGATTTCATTCCACACGGGTGGGTGGGGGTCATACAGGGTGGGAACTGGGCTGGGGGCCTCCCACATGGGAAGGACACCCCAGTTCAGCATAGGGGTCTACACGGGCCGGGGCCGGGATCGGGACTTGATCCTCGGTCCCCGGGGCTGCAAGGTGAGCACTTAACCTCCTGTGGCTTCCCTGGAAGTAACAAATTTAATGAAACTTCTCTGAAGTTTCTTTGGACATATGCAAAAATAAAGCCCATCAGTATGTACCCAGGCAAATCCCAGTTTGTTCCTCAAATCATTAGGTAAACAGAGCTGCCAGGCCGTGTTCATCCAATGCTGCAAAAAGTGTCTTCTTGTCAGAAATTCTAGGGAAATAAGAAAATGAAAAAAAAGGTATTACAGATTTTCTGAGAACTATTGTGTATTAAGAACACTGGAAGCTGTTTATTGTAATAACTAAAACACCACTGATTCAGATGCCCATAGCCTATGAATGTGAAACAAAATTAAAGAAAAAGAAACCAGCTTTTGGAAACATATTTAGGTTCTCCTGAAATTATGTCCTTTACAAAACAGGACAGTTGATATTTTGTCAGTGACTGGTCACAGCAAGATGCCTGTGGCCATTTTTATTACTAGGTAAAAACACTATTCTGGAATCACTTGAGTTACTTGGGATTTCCCTGGCTTAATTTTACTTCTGTACTTATTTATTTCTGTGATTCTTTATTGTTCCTTTATTTATTGAGGTCAGTGTCAAATGAATTGATACACATTGGGAGTTTATGTTTATAAAATGTAAGTTTTCAAGGTTCTTTTATATTTGTTAATCTCATGTTGATATGCCTTCATGTTTCAATATGAAATATCTGTGTGCATCTGTGTGTGTTTATGTATATGTGTGTACATCTCTGGTTGAACATATGATTAGCCAAATTCTAGAAAGTCATCTCATCTACAACGTATTATTTCAACAAAATCTGGAAAATTCCTTGTCTGCCTTCAATGCTCATATTCAATCACTAATGCACATACTTCCAGTTGTAGTGATTCATAGCTTTTGCTCATGTGTTAGTCCTTTGTAGTTCCCCTAAGTGTGGTGATACATCAAACATTGAGTGTCAATGAGGCAGTTTTTCAGACATGTTTAGTTTAAAGAAGGTGAGTCGCTTGTAAGGGCACTGAACACCCAGAGGGCAGGAACTGAGCTACCATGGAAAGATGGAGGGTATAAAGGACACAGAAAGGAGGGGCTGGAAGGACTAGCACCCACTGCCCCCACAGTGGGCCTTGTCCATAACCAATGGGACACAAATTTGAAACAATGAAATTGATGAAGCTTTTTTTTTTTCCTCTCACAAATCATGTCCCATCCTCAATAACTACTCTATTCTCATAGACATAGAGAAATGGGGAAGGACAATTCTACTCTTGGAGAATAATGAGATGCAGCACAAGGAAAAGCCCGTTGGCCTGACTGAGAAGGGATCTAAGGGGAAGAAGCCCTCTGGTTTTTAGGGACTGTGGAGGGAAGATAGGAAGGCACAGGTCTTCTGAGTTTTTTAAAAGCTGAGGCAGAGAGCCCGGTGAAACCAGGCTGGTTTGCCAGCATGAGAGTCTGAGTATTCTTAGCACGCTGAGTCTCAAACACGTTCGAATCAGCCATAACCCACCAAACACTAAGTGAGATCCTTCAGCAGACAACAGCTCAAGAGCCATATGGAGACCCACCATGAGGCATGACACCCCCACACTCATTAGGGAAGGGGTTGCGTGAGGGAATGAAGAGCTCTCCTAGGAAGTAGAACTGTTAAAATAAGAAGTGGGGAAGACACTAGAGGAATTTTAGAAAAGAAAGATGCCACAATTTTCCAGCATCCCTGAGTGATATAGATAATTCTGTGGCAGCAGTAATTTTTCAAGGAAAATATTCACTTTTGGGAATCTTGTCCATGACATTGTCTGTATGTTTTAATGGGGAGAATTTTTCATATTCTTATTCTAGGAGAATATTCTAATACTTTCCTGCCTTTCTCAATGGGCCAAAATAATAAATCAACTTTATGTGATCTGTTCTGTCCTTAACAGGACTTGTAATTTTGTGAGATAAGATGAGAAGTTTTTATTAATATTTATAATGAATATTTGGTACCTTTGGTGGCTATGTTCCATTAGCAGGTTTGAATCATTAACTTTTATTAAAAATAATGAATATCCCTCAAGAAAATATTGCCACAAACTCGGGAAACTTTCAGTTCTATGGGGCTCCTAATACTGATTACTAAGCCAGCCCTATACTGCAGTGATTTGGGCTTGTTGCATCGATTCTAGGTAAAAGCAATATGGTGGCAATCTTCTGAATAGGTCTATTGAGAGAGGGCTTGGGCTCACTATCTTTAATGGCTGTGACTTAGGCATATGGTAGTGGGTGGCAATAAAAGTTAGTTGAGATGTCATATACAAAATAATAATGACTTTTTAAAAAGGTGTGAATTGAAATGAAAAGACTGCATCTCTGAAGTTTTAAGACAAGCTTTGCAATATAAATAATCAAAATATCATTTGGCCTCAGTTTGAATCCTAATTCTAAACAGCTTACACATTTTCAAGTCAGAGTTACAGGAAAAACATTGATAGCTAAATAAACAGAGTGAGTACATGATTAATGTTTTAAAATAGTAAACACTTCACATTTGTAGCATTCTTTTAACAGATTGGTCTGGGAGACCTTGTTTTCATTCTTGCTTTGCAATCTGTGTTTTGTTTATTTGTTCTCTTTATGTTGAATTCCTGTCTTTTAATTTACTTTTCATCTTAATTTACTCTAGGGGGCAAAGTGAAAATGTCTAAAATAAGTGAAAAATCTAAAACAATTAGAAAATTTAAGACTGAGCAATAATCAGCTCCAAAACTGTAACTGCCTTTTTCAGCAGGAAGAATTGTGAGCAATAAAAAGATACCATTAGTTGCTGTTTTGTTCCAACTCTTAAAGTCTCATAAAGCTACGTTTTATATTTCTAACAAAGAAATAAAATTATCCAGGAAAATTTGGAAGCTGAGAAGAGGTTGGTCTTTTTTGTTCATTATCTTATAAAATAATGTAAAAAATATAAAGAGTGAGGGGTTCTGTAGGGGGATTCCTCTAGCAGACCTCAACAGCCCTGGCCAAGAAATGGACATATTGTGTGATTTTAAATATTGAAACCATTAGGGGAAAAAACAAAACAAAACAAAACAAAAAACCCTCTGTGATTTCTGTGTTTTTTAAAACATCAAAAAAATAAAAAAAATAAAATAAAATAAATAAATAAATAAATAAGAGATTCTCTAGAAAGTCTTCAGAGGTAACGCTGAATCAGATTGGATTTTGGATCTGCTCCAACTTCCGGCACCAATGTACTTTTTGGATGGAGATAATGTAGGTCCTGCAAAAACCCCTCAATGGCCGTGATTGGGTTGATAAACTCAAATGCTGAGGATGTAGGGACCTTTTTTAAAAATGTTAGTCACTATCATCCAATGGAGATACATGATCCTGAGAATTTGTTGGTGATATGACCCATGTCCTAGTTACTTAAAATAATTTCCCAGGGCACAGACGTAGACAATTCTTATTCATGGGAGAATTATTCAACAAAAGAATGGCACAGGTACTTCTCTCGGGTTCTCCCATTGTTCAGCGCCTTCCTGGGACACTACCAATGTGCGGTGGTGTTGCTGATCTTCGTCTTGGTCAAAGGTTTACTTCTGGGAGCTAGTTTAGAAATGTCTCTTCATGATACAGCATTTTATAATTTTCCTATGTGATGTTATTATTTCTGTATAAGTAAAGTTCCCTTTAATTCTTAAAAATCAACAGCCCATAAAAATACAGGTATCTTTGGCCAGAGACAGAGCTGTCCTGACCCTGTTACATTCCAGCAAGAGTTGTGCCCACAAAGGAGCCCTTGGGTTCCAGCTACTCTCCTCAGTGGGGAGTCCTTGTGATGCCTTAGGCGGGTGCTTCAGAAATAATTTGCATGGCAAATTAACAAGAAGATAAATAGACTGACTGCACTGTGTGTTTATATCTAGTGTCACTGCCTTCAGTACTGTCAGTTTGTGGCTGTCCTTTCATGCTGCCATATTGGAAGAAATCTAGACAGCATTGAGCAGAGCGTGTAGTGGAGAATAAACATCGCTTGCACTCATCGGGAGGACCTTGTTGCCTGCGATTGTTGAAATGCCACTTATTTATGCTCCGGTTCTAAAATACAGCACTCAGACCAAGTGGGCATTCCCCATAATTGCCCTACAAGGCATGCCAGTGCCTTCCTCCCTCTCACCCCCTTGTGAGCATTTATTGAGCACCTATTTTAAGCACGTGCTCTGGAGACTACCAGCAAGAATAATTCCTTGAGGAATTTATAGTCTAGGGTGTGTACAGACAAGTAAAGACCAAGCTATAAAGAGTAAGGCAGAATGGAATGAAATGAGGTTATAATGCTGAAGTGTACAATAAGCTGTGAACATGTCAAAGTAGGACTAATCTAGGAAAAAAATGCCGGGGGGGGGGGTGTGTGTGCATTTCGAAGGATGTGTATCTGGATTTCAACATATAGAAAAAGAAGAAAAAGAACTTAAGTCAAGTTGGGGGAATAATTCATGGTTGAAAGGTAGAGAGGGGAACGGGACCCAGTCAGAGACAAACTTGAAATGTGATTATGGACCAGATTGTTGAGGAATACAACTGTTCATTTAACAAAACACTTTTGCAGTGCTGATGGTGTACCAGGCACTCACAACAGCTTCACGAAGTCAGTGCTAATCTTAGCCTCATTTTACAGATGAGAAGCCCAAGGCTGGGGGAGGTTGACCAATGGTGCAAGTTCTGCAGGCAGCCAGCACCAGAGCGGGGATGAGACCCTGCTCCAGGGTCTGCACGCATTTTGGCAAGATGGGAGTCTTAGGACTTCGCACATGTTCTCTATGTAATGAAGAGTCTTTGGAAGCTTTGAAGAGGCTAAAGAGTTAATATGGATGGGAGGAACATCTTTCTGGCAACAGAATGACAACTGCATCAGAAATGAATAAGGGGAAGCCGGGATGGCTCAGTGGGTTAATCGTTCACTTTGCAGCGCCGGGGACTGAGGATCGAATTCCGGCCCCGGCCCATGTGGAACCATCTGCTGAACTGGGAGCTCCCCCAGTTCAGATATCTCTCTCTCTCTCTCTCTCTCTCTGTCAAAAATAAATAAATAAAAATATATTAAAAAAAAAAGAAATGAATAACACCCATACAGAGATCTTAAGCAGAACGAGGTTTATATTTGTTAAAGTCTTTATGTTCAAGGCAATGTGCTGGGCTTTTTTTGTACAAACACTGAATTTCCTCAGCTTTCACCTTGAGTGAAACGAAGCCATGTTAAAGAGAATATTTCCTAATTCACCGGCTTTTAGCCCTAACCGCTGTTTCAGACCTCATTCATTCTCAGTCTTCAGGCAGCTTGGAGATTTCTAGGGGATCTTTCACATGTGCTTTGGAACGAACCTGTCATCTATTAGTCTGGCATTATCCAATTGAACTTTCTAAGATGCTTAGAGAGACCGAGGAACTGAATTTTTAATTTTAAATCATTTTTATTTAAATAGCCATATGTGGTCACTGGTATCCGATTCGACCCACAAGCTGGTGTTTCCTGAGCAATCCTGCTGGCTATCGCTTCTCCCACTGGGTGTTTCTGAGGGATTTTCTTTCTCGAGAATGACTGCTACCTCTGTTGGAAACATCCCATTCCTCTCACCACTGCTTCCACTAGGCATGGCCACTGCTACGGACATCTCCCCTTTGTGCTTTCCTGGAAGTGAGGAAGACAGATCCTCAGATAGCACAAATTGTGCCCTAGCATGTTACACACATTTTAGAGAGTCAGCTCTTTCGATGAGCTATTTATAACTCCTATACAAGTTTGTAGAATGACAGATACCAACATGTTGGCATTACTCCTCTCAATCAATTTCCAGGCTTGGTTTCAAACTTTGTCTTTTTGCTTGACTTCCTCTTCTTTAGGATGAGTTTTCCTTCAAAGAGCTCTACAGTATGTAAGACCCCTAAGTTCAAGTAAGTTAAAACTTTGGGAAATTAGCATGTCAGTTTAGGTGGCTTAAAGGCCTGACAAACACTAGTTGCCTCATTTAATCCATACAGCAAGAATACCACCCCCAGTAGACAGATGAGCAAACAGATCCAGAGAGCTTAAATAATTGGCTCAAGGTCACACAGCTTATAGATGGCTGAATTAAAATTCAAATCTAGGTTTGAGGTCTTGATTCAAATCAAGCCTAGCCTCTTTCCATTTCTAAGCTGCCTTCTGTCAAAAGCTTATTGCAAGAAGAGAAGAGAACTTGTAATTACATGAAAGGTTTATGTGTATAATATACTAGTTGAAATTTAGATACATTGGAAGTAAACAAAAAGGCATATGTATGAGCAACTAGTAAATCCTGAATAGTAGGTTTGTACATAATTACAAATAGCTGTTTTCAAATTAATTGCTCTTTGATTTGATATTTCATGCTTCAAACTGTTTGTCATGCAGATGTCACTGTCAAAGTGATAAATCAGATATCAAACATGTATACTAGGAGATGATTGGAATGACTACATGAAAGTCATTTCTTAGTGCTGGGTAGGAGTCACTGAAGAATTACCCATGGTGCATGGATTGCACATGTTGCTTCTATATTGTACTACTAAGATACCAAATCCTTTGGAACTGTCATGTTTTTATTACAGAGATTTGTGTGAAGTCAGCATTGTCTACAACAAAATCAGGAACACAGTTGCTTTTGTAAAGCAATGACTAAGACTGTAAGATAATAGATAGTCAGCAAATTCAAAATATCTCTCCTCCTTCCCTCCAGGGGCCTGTGTTTTAAACATTTCAAAATAACACCACCTAATACTTTGTAGCCTTTCCTTTCAGTTCGCTTTTTCCCTGTAGTTAAGATTAGGGGAAATCCCACAGGATCTCATAACTAGTATATCTTTCCTGTTTTTCTTTTGTTCTTTTTTTTTTAATATTGTACACAGGGTTGAATTTTTTTTTTTTTTTTTTTTTTTTTTT
>PVKE010032706.1:0-18334 GCA_004027555.1 Craseonycteris thonglongyai
AGAAAAGAGAAACAACAAGTAAGCAAAAGGAAAGTCCACAGCTGATTCTCACTCAAAGAACATCTGCATTACGTAGGTTTGACCAGTATGTTAGAATTTATACCTGTCTTAATAAAATACCTTTGTTCATGATAAAGAAGAAGAAATAGAAGATTAATTGACTGTCCAGCAACATTCACCTCACTATTCACCTTGCATGAGTCTTCTTGGGAAGAGTACATAACTACAGGATAATAACATTAGTGCTCAACATTTCTATTCTAATTGGTGTTTAACCTTCTACATTTCCCCAAGTTATTTCTCTTGGAGAAGTAATAATGAACTTCAGATTGTTTATGCAATTCCTTATAAATTGGGGTCAAAATCTTCTTGAAATATAAGAAATGGTTTAGAAAAGCATAGGGGGAAATAAAAAGAAAAAAACATAAAATAGATAATATGCTTATTCACTGTGACACATCTAGATAGAAAGAACAAACCTTTTATGGACTTCCCCAGTTAGACAGACAAGCACACTGTATGCCAGAATGCATTTCCATTGTGGCATATCCTTTTTGTTTAGTATATTTCCACCTTACACCCTACTTAGGTAGGCAGGGGAGGAGTGGTGATAATGAAGGGAAAAGAGATCACCTTATCATATACCGTAACCTTCAAGTTTCCCATTTCTAGTCAATTACTGAATATTATAAATCAATAATTTGGCATTTGTAATGTGATATGGTCTCACAAAGACTTATAAGGAGAGATAGTGCTATCCCATAACTGGCATCTTCTGGTTTCCTTTGTTAGTTATATCTCTCATTGTCTATTAACCATTTAAATCTGTTATGTACTTTACTATTAAACTTTTGATAATATAAAAAAATAAATACTCAGAGATCTATCTACTCTTAGCTTGCTAGAATAACAGTAGGACTCTGATATTGCAAAGGTAGAGCCAATTCATTTCAGACAAGTAGTCACTTTGTGCAACTTCTTGGAAAACTTCCCTCTTATCTTCCCAATGGTGATCTTTTTCTGTGAATGACTATGGCAAAATACAAACATGCCTAGATTCATATTTCTGGTCTATTTTTGTCATGTGATTTCTGAATTATGGTCTTAATATGGAAGGTCTAAACAATGCAGAGACATATAGAACAGGAGTCAAATTAAAATGCCTTTAGAGGCCAGGCAGGCAACATCAATATGTGAAGCAAGCCAGCTGGGAAGGGTCATACGAGAGTCCTCTCACTCCTAGGAGAACTAAAGAAAACATGCCTAGCCTCAAGGCTTAGAATTCCAATTCAGAGAGCTAAACAATAATAATAGCAATGTGACTTCTGCCAAAGCACATCTAAACCCACAAGCTGTCAATTTCAGCAAAGTTATGAGGGTCTCCTTCACATTCTTACCCAGAACTGTATATTAAATCATTTCATATTATTCATCCACTCTCCTGTATATGTTCACATGTTGTGTGTCTCTGCTTATGTCTGTGTTTGCTTAGGTGGTATCATACCACTTAAAAGATACTAGGCACTTAAAAATAAATAATGAGAGGATACAGAACAGTGTACCCATGTGACCAATACATGTTGCCTTGGATGCCTTGACAAGGAGAGAATGAACTGAATAAGATGTGTGTAGGCTTCCAAATATCACAGTGACTCAGTGCATTAAAAATGAAAGTACACAGGAATGAGGACTTAAAGCAGAAAGATGAAAGATGAGATATGTGCCCCAAAGACAGCAAGAGATTACTGGGGAAGATATCGCAAAGTCTGACATAAGTACCAGCAGAAGAGAGAGATTTGGGTGGAGTTAGGTCAGTGAAAATGAATGGACTCCGTTTGTAAAAGAGAAAATCATAATGGCACACAGGTCCACAAGATGAGAGCATCACCGATTTTATTTTTCAGGACAGTGCATCAAAGTAAGAGGAGAAAGCAAAGCAACTTCTAATGTTACAGAACACAGAATTGAATTTATGAGCAAAAAAGATTAGAATTCTAAAGAGAAGTGGAAGTGCTCAGAAAAGATGCAAATCCTAAAGAACCACCGACAATTCTACAGCTGGGGCTTCAGAAAATCTTCGATACTCTTTGAATCATATTTCTTATGAATATTCAGTTACATATACTCTGACCCTCTGTAAAAATGTTGAATCTTTTCATTTCCACAGTAAGCTCTTTCTCCCATTCTCCTTCTCTTCCCCAAAGAAAAGTATGCTAATATTAACTAATAAAAAGCCTTAAATGCTCCCTAGGTAGGTCAGCTATGAAGTCACAGGCTGAATAGAGATCTTCCTAGTTGTTCCTCATCAGAGGGAAATAAATCAGACAGATATGAATCTGGTGCTTGCACTGAGGATATCCATTTAGTTCTCTTAAATGGTATGCCCACTGTAACCCTCACAACCAAACTTTAGTTTTCCTTTCGATGTGTGAGGAAAAAATATAATCTTCTTATTTCACTTTTGCCCAAACACTCACAAGGTTAATCTGTCAGAAGCTCCCTAGGAGCAAAATACTGAGAAGGTTTTGTCTCCAATTTCTCCCTAGCCAGACCGTTTCTAGTACATCTTAAAGCTTACATTAATCTGTAATTTAGCCTATAGCAGTTCTGCAACTTTACAGGTTGGGCTGCCTTTAACATGATCCATGAATCCATGTTTAAAATATAAACTTTAAATGTTGTACATCTGCATTCTAATCCAAATCAGCCTTAAGTACAGCAGCTGGCAGCAGGCTGTAACCTATATTGTCTGCCAATGAATTCAGTCGCTGGTGTGTTCACAGCCATGGAATTATTTCTGCTCTAACAACTGAATTCATGTTGTTTTTAACTTCAAGCTGATTGGCTTACTTGGCTGCACTTGTGTTTATTTTTTTCCTAGCTTTTGTTATATTTATTTAACCGTCTCTTATTTGGCATTTTCTCCAAGGAACTGACAAGTGAACATACATAAATTCATGGGCTCTTTTTGACTTTCTCTAGAGTACCAATACACAAGGAGAACTGTATCTGGGTAATATTTAGAACTGTGATATGTCACCCAAGGATAGAAAATTAAGTTAAGGTAACCATTCAGCTCTAACTGCTTTGTTGTGCTTGAGCACTGAAATATAAAATACTCGACTTTTTGCTCTTCATAACTTGCTTGCTTTATCTTTCATTCTCATTACCATATAAGTCACTTAACCATGGTTAACTACATTCCATGTGTTTTAATTAGGTAAAATATCTGATCTCCTTTCTATCTTCATTTCCTCTTATTACACAAATAGCTCCTTCCCTGCATCATTACATCCCTAGTCTATCCTATATACTTCCAATTACCTTTCCTATGCTGTTTTGAAGTCCTGTGCTTAAACACATCCATGGGGTTCTGACTTGCCTCAAAAGATGCTCTCTCCACAAACATCCTGATTCAATCACAGAGGTCCAATTTCTCTACCTAAACACTCCAGTCACACCTTAATTCAAACTCTGCTCTGTTTCTCCTCAACATTTTTGGCTAAATAAATTCACCTGTGTCTTCAAGGATAAGTTCAACTCCTCTTTTTCAGCAAAGCTTCTCCTGTCACAGCAGATCCTCAGGAACAAGGATATGAGCCAAGAGTCTGGCTCCCAATTCATGCTTAACAACGTTATTTAAGCATATTATATACATTATCTCATATAATTCTCACAAAATACCTATAAGGCAGGGCTGGGCAAGATATCAATCACAGTCCACCAGTGGACCACCAAGCAACTGTGGGGTGACTGTCAGAATAATAAAATAAATAGCTAGTGACCAAAACACTTGGAGAAAACTAGAAATAGCCCTTGCCCTGAAAAAGTCTGCCCAGGCCTACTTATAAGAAAATCATATTAGTCATTCCTCTATATAGATTTCACTACACATGCCACTATATGTAATGAGGCTGTCCAGGAAAAAATCCAGCCATAAATGCTTCCATTTTTCATATAACATGGCTGGATACTTTCCATACAGCCCTTGTAATTATTATGATTAAGTCAATTGCCCATTGTTAAATAGGCTAGTAAGCTGGGATCCAATGTTCAAACCCTAATAATATCATTGTAGCACCCCCTTAGGAATTCTTACAGATGTCCCTAATTCACTAATTTAGCCAACTTGCATTTGCATATTATTCCCATAACTGCATACAAATCATAAGACCTTTAAAAGTAAGTATCTCTTCCTAGCACCTTATATGTAATAAATAGGGTAGTTAATTGCAGTATACTCTTTCTCCATCAAATATTTAGTTTTATTCAGCACACAGGACGATTGTACCTCACACCATTGTTTTTGGCATGACCATATGACTAGCTGTGGCCAATGAAATGGGAGCAGAAGTGACCTTTTCCCAGGTGGCTGTTTTAAAAAGCTAGCTGACTGCAATTCACCAATGCCTCTCTTTTCTTTTGCTATGGCTTTCCAAGAAAGTTCACCTAGATGCCATTCTAAGAGCTTGAGTCCTAGAGTGAGGACCACATGACACAAAATATACAACAGACTTATGCTAGGCCTAAGAGAAAAAAAACTTCTGTGATTTTATCACTTAAATTTCTGGGGAGCTGTTAGTTACTGCAGCACAACTAGTCTACTTAACTAATAACAGTTAAATATTATTATTAAAATAATAATATATATTTGTGAAGGATTATGATAGTAAACTCATGTAAAAAGGCAAAAATTGAAAGAACCCACCAATTATATTGAAAAGGGCCAAAAATGCCTGCAAAAAATGGTAGTAAAGCAAAATGGCTTTTTAACCTACAGAATTTAATCCTTAAGAATTTTCAGCTCAAATATGGTCACACAGGTGCTGGATCATAAAAAGAGATTCCAGCAAGGTCAGTCTTGATTCACATTCTTTTTTGACATTTTGTATGTATCACAGTTCTCCTATTTAGAGCACCTATTATTTTTCTATTTTCCCTTCATCCAAACAACTATTCTCCAGTCCACTCTTACCCTCATTCTTTTTCCCTTTGATGTGTTTCTACTCTTCAGTTTTTAAGAGTCTCAAAGTATGTTCAATAAACTTTCTCATCACAGAGACTATACCCAGAGCAGCTTTCCCTATGTCACAGTTCAATTTCCAGTCTCTCCAATGGTAAAAAAAAAAAAGAGAGAGAGAGAGAAAGAGAAAGTAAGCACAGGGTACTCAGCCCCAGTTTAACAAGAAAAGTAGGTGCTTTGGATAACTGAATTTTCTCACTTAAATGGAAGGAGATGACCTGATCTTACTTCAACTTATGTTGAAAACATATTGTTTTCACTTTCATAGTTTAGCTTATAGTTTAGTTACATTATATTAAGTATAAACTATAAGCTACTGTGCTTCACTGAATAGTGTATGGTCTATAGATATAGCTGAAAATAGGTAAGGGATTATCCAAAAAAATTTTTCACAGCATTTCTCAAAGACTAAAGATAAAAGGTCAGACAGTAATTATTTATTTTTGTAATCACAGATTAGAAAGTATATATAATCCACAATAAACATGATTGCAGAAGTCTTAATTTTAAAAGTTCTAGTTAACTGGGTTTATCTTGTATTAATGTTGAAATGCGGCATTCCTTAAAAGTAGGTTAATCAGAATATTTATGGAACACTTCCTAATAATGATTTACAAGGCCCTTTCTAAAGGAAATATGTATGCTGATTAGACATGAGAAGACCAGAGAAATTCATTTCATAATTAAACTGCTGTAGATTTCCAATGTATGAGTGAGTGGTAAATGGAAGAGAAAGGAACCAGGAGAGATTCCTAAGGGAAAACAATAAATGACATTAAAAGGTGAGAATATTAGTGCCTTTGTTTTTCTATTGCTAAAACCCACAGCTGATTTGAAACCTTCAGATCTAAAGGTCACTACAAACTAGAAACAGTGGCACCTGCTACTAACCAATTTAATTTAGACTATCTCAGCCAACCTTATTGAATTCTCTCTAAGCCCCGAGAGGCAAAAAGGTACTGCTGTACTTAGCTATTCAATAAGGTTTACATCCAGGACTCACTGGTGCAGGTTGGTTGTACTTTCAGCATCATCTCGTTTAAACATACTGAGCAATCAATTTATACTTGTTATTGTCACTGGAGTTTGAAAATTTAATAAGCAATTACCTGAACACATTCCTTTATGTTTTTAATCTCTACTGAGATGTTGTTCCATTTTCAGACCTAAAGCAATCATGCCCCCTAGAATGTTTAATTGAATGAGTCCATGATGCCAGCCTTTTTCTTGACTGCATTTTGCTAGTGTGATTTATGAATGTGAATAAAGCAGTATCTTCATAAGGAGGAAGCCAAGAATACATAAAATTTCAATGATTTGACATGGATGGATGATACAACTCATCTTTTTGATGTGGAAGGAAACAGTAGGCCCCTTAATACTGGAATGCCTTTCCTATCGGGTAAATCTAAAGTCTTTCAGCATCCTCCTATCTTTAGAGGCACTGCTACAAAATTGCATATTTACACACATAACCAACTACATTTGTGTGTATATATTACATGTATACATAATTATATATATATATAATTATATGTATATATAATATATGAACATATATATATAATTATATGTATATATAATGTATGAATATATATATATAATATATATATATATATATGAACATGAATATGTATATATACACATACATGCATATTTGCTGTTGTTGATCCTACCAAACATGAACTGGTAGTCTTTCCTTTATAGAAGACTTTCCTTACAAAAGTATTGTAGAAAATCTGTAAACTTAAGAAATTTTATTCTCCCTAATACTGCTTTTCCTCGTTTCATATCTAGAACAAAGGTCGACACACTTTCTGTAAAGAGCTAAGTGGTCATTATTTTAGGATTTACAACCATATGATCTCTGTCTCAAGTACTCAACTCTGCTATTTTAATGCAAAAGTAGCAACAGACAATACATAAATGAACAGGTGTGACTTTGTCCAATAAAACTGTATTTACAAAAACAAATGGCAAGCCAGATATCTCTCACTGGCTACAGTTTGCTAACCATTGACCTAGAATATTTATTAGAACAGATATTTTTCTGTGTCTTGGGTTGCAGCTTCAGGGTTCTCTATGGCATATGGGACAAGTTACTTTAAGTCTAGTGAAACTTCTCTGACACATAAAATAGAGATGGGAGTACTTTATTCATAGCACACAGGCGAAAGTTAAAACAGACACTGACTGAAAAACAACTATAAATACTAAAGAATTACACATGCTGATGGTATTCTTATCAAGTCCCACCTATCCTTTCAGATTCACCTCTAGTTCCAGAAGTTTCACAAAAATTCTTGCCCAATTTCAGTGATCACCTGTTATTATAAACTCTTATTTACTGCCTATATTACTTAGGCAAGTCTTAATTATAAGTTGTTTACTTGTATTATACTACTTTATTATTTAATAGTTTATATATTTAGAATTCTCTATCCAATTGGACTCAAAATACTTGGATGATATATACTGTGTGTGTGTGTGTGTGTGTGTGTGTGCACGCGCGCGCACGCGCGCGTGATCTATGTGTGGGTGTAGGGGAAGGGTGTAGGGGGTGTCCCACCATTTCAAAGACTGTACCAAACACATGCAAAGTTAAGAAATATTGATTGATAACAAACAGAAGAATGAACTGAGGACAAGGAGAATAGAACCAAATGTAATCTTAAATGGAACACTTGTTTCATGCTAAATTAATTTTGTATTTACCCTTCATTTTTGCAAAATATATAACAAGCTAAATTTTTTCTTGTTTATAGGAACCTCAGTCATCAAGTTAATTCTGAAACAAAAACTGGATGAGTACCCACTTACTGGTGCTAGTGCGTAAGCTTACCATTGAGAACAAGATACTTGACTACAGAATTCATGAAGAAAATGCCTGATAAGACTCTAGCCTCAGCCCAAATCCCATCATTTTTATTAAAATCAAGCATCTGGAAGCCTAAAGAAATGCCTTAACAAAGGTGCTTAATGCACCACATGAAGCATATGGGCAATTAGAAGTTAGAGGGCATTGAAATAATAGGCTACAGAGGTCAAAGTTGAGTTGTGTAGGAAATTAAACTTAAGCAATATATTGCTAAAGAGCTTAACACTGAAAAGACAAAAAAAGTTTTAAATGCAGTTAGGCAAGACATTTCTAGCAAAAGTTTTCACCAAATAATTCTATGCATTTACATGACATTTGTCCCGTTGCACTTAAATACTATGGTTATATATTCAAATGTTAGCTAAACACACCCTCTCCCCCTTAACACTTATGAAAACAAGTCCTATTCTCACATTACTATTTTGATAAGGTAGAAAGTTTCATTTTTCTTCCCTGACACACTCTAATGAACAAAAATAGAAATCATTCTCCTTAACAAAAAGCATAAATATCACATCACTAGAAGAAAGAAAGAGAAATAAAGGTTTATTGGTGTAATTACAAACCTAGTATGTAAACACCCTATTTGGGTAGAGGGTTTATAGCAGGGCTTTTAACTCATTCTGTATATGGCTAAATGGTTCACAAATGGAAAGATAAATAGGGTAACAGGGATCATAAAACAGTTTATTTTGTTGGCCTTAAGAAGGTTAATAGTACTTACATATACAGAGAGTTTTATAAAGCCCCAAATCCCTTGAGCATTAAAAATCAAACAAGCCCTGTATATTATATTTTTGAAATATTTGCTAAAGCTGTTCAAAATATAAAATGTAGTTAACTAAATTCTTTCACTGTTTACTCATTTGAGGCAACAAATTGATCCTGATTAAGTTCAACGTATTTCATTTTCAGTACTGGTATTCATTTTTCTGTAGCAATAGTAGTGCAAATGCTTCACAGTCTAAAGAAGTTCAGTTTTATTGATTGTTTTGGAGAGGATGATAAAAACAGGGAGATACGAAGTGAGCATCACAACTAAAACTGGTACAAGACATTCCTTATGCAACTAGACTTTATTTACTTGTCTTCTTACAATTATAAAGCAATTAGAATAAACTATGTCTATGCAAAGGCAGTGAGAATCCCAATAGAGAAAGTTGCACATTGATGTATGCCAGGAAAGGTACTAATAAGTTCTCTCTCTCACACTTGCTTTCCTCTAGTGTGCTGGAAGTCTTAAGATGACGAAAATATGGTACTACCTAGGCTTCAAAAGTGGGAAAAAATATGGTATCCTTAAGATAACCTTTAATATCAACCCTTCTACCAGTGTATTTTTAATCTAAAAATATAAGTTGCTTTAAAAAGCAAATATCTTATTCACTGACTGATTTCAACAATCAAAATTGCTCTGCTAATCTTCCTTAGTTCTTTGTTCCTTCCATTACTTTACTGCTTTAGAAATTTGTATTGTGGAGAGGTGATCAATTAGATGAATAGCTCCCATTACATTGTGGTTAATAAAAAAAAACTTTATATGCTGAGATACACACAGAAATAAGTCAGAGTCAGCAGAGGATTTATAGGATGGTGAGCAGAAGGAAAATTGTTTATCTAACAGATCACTGTCTTGAAAAAGCTTTTATTGTCTTGGCAGACTTGATTCCATTGCCTTCTCCTCCTGAGTCAGAGAGAAACTGTCCAGGTTACTGATGTGAATGCTGAAAATCCTTACACCCCTTGTCCTTGGCTCACCTCCTCCCTGTAATGTTGTTTTCAACAAACTGGCCTTCTGGAAATGCCTCTTTCAATAACAAGAAAAATGCTATACAGAGATTAGAACCTTTACTTAAAGTCATCTTTGTTTTTCTTCATGTTTTGAGTGATGTTGAACAAGCAGGATCTAGGCCTATGCAGTTTGCCTCATCTATAGCCCATCTCCACACCTGGTTGCCCTTATAATAAATACTTCTCCTCCAACATAAAGTTCCACATAGACATGAAAGCCAAACTTTTTACTACTCTTTAAGTGGTATTTATTTTTCTCTACTTGCCCTGTTGTAATGGCTCTACTATGCCTCAGCAAACACTGTTCCCATCAAGCCTAGAGGTATATGAATTCTGATGCAGGCAATTAAGCTCAGGAGCCCTGGCACAAAGAGAGCAGTAATGCAAAGGAGAGAGCTGACCACTTAGGGAAGCCTATTCTGCTCAGTATGAGCTAGAAAGCTTAAATTAATGACAGGACTGAAGGAGGCAATCCAAATGCAAAGGTGGCAGCCCACACACATGGCTGTACAATAGAAAGAAGATTTCTCAGCACCTAAAAATTTGAGACAAGGAACTTGGTGGAGACAGTCTCTAGTGTACTCTTCCAATGCTGTATATATGAGTGATTATGACTTTTTGTTCAATCATACTAGAGAAAAACTAAAGAGCAAACAGTCCTATCCTGACCGTTCAAGTACTGGTTTTAACTGTTTTCCAGGTAATACAAATAATACACATGTGCATCATAAAAATTTCTGTGTCCTGGTTTCCTCTTGAGGGATGCCTTGTGATTAGGCTAATTACATACCTATATGGCCATCTATTTAAAAAAGCTAAAATCTAGGGGATCTGGGATGGCTCATTGGGTTAAGCACTCATTTTGCAGCCCCAGGGACTGAGGATCAAGTCTCAGCACTGGCCTGTGGGACCCATATGCTGCACTGAGGCCCCCAGCCCAGTTCCTGCCCTGAGCAGCCCCCACCCACCTGAACAAAACCATGTTGAAATCTGATGATGTACAACTATGGAGACTGCTCTGGGCCCTTTCCCATCTCTCTGTCTCTATCTGTCTCTGTCTCTCTCTCTGCCAAAAAACAATAAAATAAACTTTAAATAAAGGAATGAAAATCCGTTTCAATCCCCAATAGCAACATCTTTTCTAAAAGGAAAAGAGAGGGAAAGATGAGGTCTCTGACTTGTGATGACAGGAGTAGGCTAAGCATCTCTGCTTAGAGAGAACGTCCTGTAGTTAGAGCAAAGACCTCACAAATGAGAAATCTCAAAACTAACTTTAGGGGAAAAAAAGGCGGGGGGTGGGGGGGGAGTGAGGGAAGAAGGGTTATGGGGGGAAATGTAGAGAAAAAACTTCAAGAGGAACTTCAACTCTAAGACATATTAAAAACCTTTGAAATTGTTCTTTACCTTTAAACTGCACGTATCTGTCAAGAAACAGAATAGGGGTTGGCTCTTTAAGTGAATAAAATATCATATGCATTCACATCTATGTCATTACATCAGTAAAATCAGCAGATGGATCCAGCTGTCTCTGGAGTTACAGCATTTTCCACTCATCCATCCACTCAGGTCTCACCAGTTAGCAGGACCCACAATTAGCAGGTTCAAATCTATGACACGATAATTAACTTCATGTCAAACGTGTGCCAAAAAATGAATGTCATACTTTCTACTTACATTTAATGCCTTCAGATCCCAACATGTCTGTGGTAGTTTGCAGGTCTCCCTTAAATGTTCTTTCTGACCTATTAAAGCAAATAGAAGTCACAAAATGACAGAATTCCACTAATCTGTACTGCCTCTCAGTAATCTAATAGACACGTACTTTATGACTGCATGAATTCATCTCTGAAAATAAGATATTACCTAACCTCATACTCCTTTAAATGAATAATCATGAAGGACTCCTTCATTCTAAAATATAATATAAGCAAAATAAACACCTCAGTTAATGTGCACATATTAACATTCCAGACTATCAGTCTCAACCATTCTTCACAGTTGCATGCTAAGCTTTTCCATTAAAATGTATTTAGCCCCCGGATTTTGTTTTGTAAGATCCTGAGCTGAGCCATGAAAAATTTTCTAGGAACATCAATAGTCTCTTCTTCCTGTGCAGCTTCCAGCACTATGGCGAACTAAAGGTAAATGATGAACGGGGAAGCTTGCAGCCCATGCATGCCACCTTCTCTCTGGGGCCTGGGACCCATATCTGCAAAAAAGATTAAGATGAGAATGGGATATCAAGTCCAAAGTTAATCACAAAGGGCACATGGGTCATTGTGGGTAGTCTTTACTGGCACAATATCTGCTCTGGATATCCTCGCCCCGAGTCTCTGCAGTATAGCACAAGATTGCAAACATCCCAAAACACTTGCAGGAGCCCAAAAGGAATAAGCTCAGCTAGACCCACTGCATTTTTCATTTATTCATATATGTCAATAAGGACACTGTAGGCTTATTAAGTAGTTGGAGGACTGAGCTGAATAAATTGATCCTTGGTTGCATCAGTCCAGAACCAAAAACAAACATGAGAAATAAAAGAGACAGAGAGAAGTAAAGGGACTGATTCTGGCTTACTATAGGAAAATGTTTCCTGACAGCCATGGCCAACCGTTCAACAGTGACATTAGCAGCCTGGTGAACTCATCATTAGATAGTTTATAGCAGAAGCATAGGTCTATCATTCAGGAACACCCTCAGAAGATTCCTGCCACCACTATAGTGGGACTACCCTAAGATCTGTGAGCTCTAATCCAGAGCAGTAGAAGACCTCTGTTTCCCCATATACCTTCAAACTGACCTCCATTCCACCTATCCAGCACCCACTACCACAACCCTTATCTAAACTTACCTTGCTTTCCTCAAAACCTACCTATGCATCAAGAACGCAACATCAGGGAAAGCCGGGAAGGCTCAGCGGGTTAAGCGCTCACTTTGAAGCCCCAGGGACCAAGGTTCGAATCCTGGCCCCAGCTCATGCGGACCCACATGCTGAACTGGGGTGTGCCCCCAGTTCAGTTCTTGCGGGGACCTATGTGGGAGGCTCCCGGCCCAGTTCCTGCCCTGTGCAGCCCTTCACCCAACTGTGGAGTGAAACTATATGGAAAAACTAATGTCAGCTATGGAGACTGCTCTGGGCCCTCTCCCTTCTCTCAGTCTCTCTCTGTCTCTGTTTCTATCTGTCAAAAATCAATCAAATAAATCTTTAAAATACTACTACATTTAAGCAGTATGTTGCAACAACAGTTTGTCTAATAGGATCCTGTTACTGTTAACTATAAAAAAAAAATTCAATTTCAGTGAAATCAATTCAAAATAATGTCAACAATTTTACTTATGTGAATAGGGAAAGAATTTCCAGCTCTTGATATCACCTTGAATGGCATGATTTCTGTTAAAAAATATACAAATATTTTTTTAGAGAAAAATATTGAGATAACAGAGCAGCCTTCCAGATTGAAAAGCAGTGATGATGTTGTACACTCAGAGCACCAGATGTTTTAGTGTGGTCTGGTTCACTGAAAGCCCTAGACCCAACACCTATAACACAATCAGCCTCACACACAGCCTGTTCATTTGCTTGTCCCATTGGTTTTCCCATTCATGTGCCTGGTGTACTATGTATTCTTTTTCTTCACCCCAACTCTATCTCTCCCCCAGCAATTAAACCATATCTTTTTTCTGTCTCAAAGGGTATACAAATCTGTAGAACCTGTAGCAAGCTTATCCAACCTGTGGCCATGGATGTGGCCCAACACAAATTTGTAAACTTTCTTAAAACATTATGAGATTTTTTTTTTAGCTCATCAGCCATCATTAATGTTAGTGTATTTTATGGTTGGCCCAAGACAGTTCTTCTCCTTCTAAGGTGGCCCAGGGAAGCCAAAAGATTAGACGCCCCTGACCTAAAGTAAGTTGCATCTCTGAATGGAGACTGACCTGATAAGTTCCAAAATTTTCTATGTTTAAGTTTCTTTAATTTGTGAAAAATAGAGCAGACATAATTAATAATCAGTAATATCAATTTGTTGAGAATAGAATCACCCCACTTACAGAAGGTCATATATATAGCAACTTCAATACAATCATTTATTAAAAAGCATGTAGAAGAAAACACACACACATACACATATGCACATGTGCATGTCCCCATACACACACACACGCACACAGACCTCTGGGTACCTAGAATTTCTGTCATAAGGACTCATTAATAAGTCATTAATGTGATGTTGTGAATGAGCACTTAGTCTCTCATCTATATTGTTGAAACTCTTAAACATACAATTCCAACTTGCTTCTGTATCTGGTTTCCCAGCCCTAAGTAAATGAGGAAAAAGAAGGAAAAAAAAAAGCCAAGTTGGGGTGGGATGACATAGGAGGGATACTGGCAGCAAACAGGAAAAAGAAAGAGAACAGAGAAAAGACACTCACACTGCCTGACTTGAGGGAAAAAAAAAAATCTAAACAGCATGAGCAGAATTATAAAAATGTTACCATGCAGAAGAATCATAAATGTTCGATAATATTACAATAACTTGTTTGACACAGAGGGCATTATTGAGCCAGCAAACCAAAATTGTGTTCATCATAGTTGACCCCTTGGCAATACTACCTTTTGAATCAAGGCATCAATTGCTTCGAGGAGCAGCAGTATTCAGCCAAGTTCAGGAAAGTCACAGCTGAGCTTCAAATTTCAAAATAGAATTTTTAGGCCAATATGAGACATCAGGTTGAAACATTTTTTTTTTGCTGGAGCTATGCTTTATTGAAAGAGAAACTCATTTTCTTAAAATACAAAGATAGTTTTTTTTTCAAAAATATGATGTCATGCTATGGGGGATTTGAGGTCACAGAATTTCTTCTGAAATTCACAGAACAAGGAAGAAGAAAGCTATTATACAAGGACTGTTCCCTAAAAAGAAATGAAAGGAAAAAAAAAGAAGAAAAAAAGCAAACAAACCTTCCAGTGCTGGAATAAGCCAGAGAAGAGTAAGAGAAGGGCAAAGGGTTTAATGCAAAGTGATGCTGTTTGACTCACGTCTCTCCAAACTCAGGTTAAACATCAAGAAATGGGGAAATCATAATCTAGATTGATTTGGGGGAGTCCAAAAACATTGTTTGCTAGTGCCTTGTTTCCCTGGGCTACTACAAGCCTCTCAGAACATCTGAAGCAAAAGTTTTTTTAAGATTTATTTTATTATTTGAGAGGAGGGAGAACCCAGAGCAGTTTCTATAGTTTTACATCATCAGTTGTGACATAGTTTCACTCCATGCAGGTAGATGTGGGGCCACACAGGGTGGGAACCAAACCGGGGGCCTCCCACATGGAAAGCAAGAACCCCTACTGTGGAGCTCAATGGTTACCAGCTGTACTGCAGTTCATGTGGGTTTGCACGGACCATGGCCAGTATTCAATCCTTGGACCTCATGGTTACAAGGCAAGCACTCAACCTGTTGAGCTATCCAGGCATCCCTGGGTGAATTTTCTTGGTGTCACACACAGAATCTCTCAGATTCCTTTTGGCACTGTAACTATCCCCCAGATTGTATGTGCAATACGGCAGTCTGTGCCCATTTGTCCTTCTGATGGAGAGCCTGAAGTGCCTGGAAGTTCACAATCCCTTCAGGATGGCTAGGAGACAATGATGATAGCCAGTGAAGATGTACAAAAGCCCAGTTCTTTTGGGCTTTTGTATGTCTCCACTGGTAAAATGTATATCCCTTGTGAGATCAGGCTGAGCAATGAACTCCAGCAAAAATCGCCAACCTGTCTTATCTGTTACTCTCCTCATATTCTAATCATCCCACTCTCTCATTGCTCTCTCCAGGTAACAATTTTTAAATAAATCACTTGCACCTCAATCCTTTATTCAGAATCTGCTTCTCAGAATACTCACCTAAAAGAGCTGGTACATGAAGTGGTATTACAAAGTAAACTCAATGGATAAAATTCTGGAGTTGGGTCACACACAGGTCAAATATCAATGAGGATCACATCACAGTGGTATATGGAATATTGATAAGGCCTGGCACATTACAATTGTGTTGGTATTGTGAAAGAATCTGTTGTGAATTGGGAAGGGGTACAGGTAGAAGGGGATGTACTGGCTTTTGAAACATTTGCATCTGAGAGCTATAGTGGAAATAATACTTTATAAGGACTTTGAAATTAATTGGTTGTGGCTAAGAAGTGGTAACATATTGTAGAGAGAAAACATCATGCTAAAGTTAACTGATTACCAACTTACAACTAAATGTGAAAGTCAGAGAGCCTCCAAAGCAGCTTAAAAAAATATATGCCAAAGGAGAAGCCAGGTACAGGATTTAATTGTAAAGTAGCAGAATTTGAGAGAAGAATGAATCTGCAAGCTGACAAGTTTTCTACTCCAAAGTCAAGTGCCCCATAGAGACACAGTGGGATCCTGATAATTGGGATAAGAATATCTAGTAGATACCCATGACTCCTTAGTACCCACTGATTTACTCGAACCTTCTGGACCTGTATAGAACTCACACTTCCCCGGTTCTTAAAGACTATGCAGATGCCTCAACCAGGACCAAAATTTTGTTAAGAAAAAAAATAAGTAAATAGAAAATGCTATTCTCCCCCAAATCTGATCCCATCTTTCACCCTGGAAACCAAACCAAGAACTAAGGGTAAGGAAGACACAACTGGGGAAAGTTATCCTGTTAAAGGCGAAAAGGTATTATATACTGCATGACCTTCAGGATATAACCTGTACCAGCATAAACAAGAAAAGTAGGCATTGGAATGAATCTTAAGGGTCTTGGTTTGGGGGTGAGGGATAGCTAGAATATAGAGCCAGGTATGAAAAAGTTTGCTAATTTGATGACAACTTCCTATGACTCAGGATTTAGCATACTATAAAAGACAACTGGATCTTGATTCAATATGAAGCTTGAATAGCTCTTGTAGGCTTATAAAAAACTAATAGGATGCTAGCCCTTGCAATAAGACAATAAAAGGTATATGAATTGGGAAGAAATAAAACTGCATTTGTTTTCAGAGAACATGACTATCTATGTAGAAATCTGAAAGAACGGACATAAACCACTCTAAAACTAGGAAATGATTATAGCAAGATTGCTGTATGTAAGGTTAATATGTAAAAGTCAGCTGCTTTGCTTTATACTAGAAATTACCAAGTGAAATTTGAAATTAAAAACCAAAAAGCACTTATACTAGCATGTCAAAAATGAAACACTTATATATAAATATAACAAAATATGTATAAGATCTATATGATGAAAACTGAAAAATTATGATTACCTAAATAAAAAAAAGAGAAATAAATGGAGAGATATTCTATGTTCATGAGTAGGAAGACTCAATATTGTCATGATGCCAGTTCTTTCCAACATCTATACATTCAGTGAAATCATAATCAAAATACCAGCAGGCTATTTTGTGAATATAAATATATTAATTTCAAAGTTTATATGAAGAGGCAAAAACTCAGAATAGCCAACGCAGGATTGAAGGAGAAGTACAAAGTTGGAGGACTGACACTACCCAACTTCAAGACTTGCTATAAAGCTACAGTCATCAATACAGTGTGGTATTGGCAAAAGAATAGACAAATAGACCAACACAATGAAATGAAGAGCCAAGAAATTAACCCATATAAATATAGTCCACTGATCTTTCACAAAGAAGCCAAGGCAATACATTGGAGCTAAGGGATATATTTTAGCAAATGGTATAGGAACAACTGGACATCCATATGCAAAAATATAAATCTAGGCATAGACTTTACACCCCTCATGAAATAGCTCACAACAGATCTTAGCCCTAAATGTAAAATACAAATCTATAAAACTCCTAGAAGTTCATTAAAATTAAAACTTCTGCTTTGTGAAAAACAGTGCCAAGAGAATAAGAAATTAAGCCACAGTTTGGGAGAAAATATCTGCAAAAGACACATCTAACAAGGAACAGTTATACAAAAAATGCAAAAAACTCTGGAAGTTCAATTGTAAAAAAAATAAAAATAAAAAATTGATTTTAAAATGGGCCAAAGACCTTAAAAGACATACAGATGAAAAATATGCATCTGTACGGCAAATATGAAAAGATGTTCCACATCATATATCATCAGAAAAATTAAAATTAAAACCATCTCTTACAAACTTCTTAAAATGCTTAAAATTGGGAACACCGAAAATACCAAATGCTGATAAGGATGTGGAGCAACAAGAACTCTTTCTTTGCTGATGGGAATGCAAAACGGTATAGCCACTTTCAAAAATAGTTTGGCTTTTGCTTTTTTTTTTTTTCTTACAAAACTAAACTTACTCTTAATATAGTATCCAGCAATCACATTCCTTGGTATGTACCCAAAGGAGTTGAAAACTAATGTTCACACAAAAACCTACACAGAGATGTTTACAGCAGCTTTACTCATTATTGTCAAAATGTGAAGACAACCAAGATGTTCTTCAGCAGGCGAATGAATAAAAACACTATGGTGTACCTACACAAAAAATTATTCAACACAGACACACACAAAAATGAAGAGGAAAGAAGAAAGAAGAAAGAAAAGAAAGGAAGAAAGAAAAGAGAAAGAAAGAAAGAAAGAAAGAAAGGAAGGAAGGAAGGAAGGAAGGAAGGAAGGAAG
>PVKE010032707.1:0-18328 GCA_004027555.1 Craseonycteris thonglongyai
AGAGAGAGAGAGAGAACTGAACTGGGGGAGCTCCCAGTTCAGCATATGGTTCCGCACAGGCTGGGGCTGGGATTCGATCCTTCGTCCCCGGCGCTGCAAAGTGAGAGCTTAACCCACTGAGCCATCCCGGCTTCCCCTGGACATCCTTTTCTAATCCGCCATCTTTGACCTCTTCCCAACTCTGCTGATTTGTATGCTTTTCTCTTCTTGGCTTTTCTTTTTTTTTTTTAAAGAATTATTTTATTGTTTTTTAAGGGGGAGGGGGTGAGAGAATGGGGGAGGGCCCAGAGCAGTCTCCATAGTTGTATGTGATTAATTATGACATGGTTTCATTCCACACAGGTGGATACGGGGCTGTGAAAGGCTGGAATCGAATTGGGGGCCTCCCACATGGGAGGCGAGAATGTTTACTGCCATCTAGGTGGTTACCAGTTGTGCTGCAGCTCAGCAGATGGGTTTGCATGGGCTGGATCTTGAATTTTATCCTTGGACCTCACAGTTGCAAGGCAAGCACTCAACCTGCTGAGCTAGCCCACCAGCCCCTTTAGCTTTTCTTTATATTTTACAATTGTGCAATCTGTAGTACATGTTCTTAGTCCTCTCACATAACCTATAGAAGTTTAGAGTTTCGCTTGGCAAAAACTCAACAGTTGCCCTCATATCTGAAGAACTGCCCTTGGCCAAATGGAATCACTGCCTGAAAGTACATCTCCCCTCTTTCTCCAGCCTCAGCACTGACGGACTGATCCCATGGCACAAAAGGCCAACCCCCTCACTCAAGGTAGAACTATCAGTGTGATGCTCCATCCAGGGCTTCACATTCGTTGGGATCAGACTGAAGCCCATCTCCAGCTGAGACCTCATTCTTGCAGCCACTTTTCCTTTCCTTATCTTGTGTCCTTTACCTTCACAGCAATTCTCCCCATAAATCACTGGCCCAAGAATCTTTGTCTCCTGACTCTAGGAAGTTGAAGCCAAGACACTTCCTATAGTCGCTTCCTACTGCTGTGTAATAAGTTACAGCAGATGTTATGTTTTAAGGCCACACACATTTATTATCTCACGGTTTCCATGAGTCAGGAGAGTCCAGGCATGGCTGAGCTAGGTCATCTGTCAGCGAGGCTGTAATCAAGATGTCATCTCAGGTGGGGGTTGCATCTGAACATCTGAGCTTCTAAGCTCACTCAGGTTTTGGGTAGCATTCATTTCCTATCAGTAGGAATGAGGACTTCCTTTTCTTGATGGCTGTTCAGTTTGCTGGATATACTTGCAAGAAATCAATTGGAAATCTTTGCCACATGGGTCTTTCAACATAGTCACCTGCATCATTGCAACCAGCAAGAAAGAGTGAGAGGCCCCAGCAGGACACGTGCTTCTGTGTTATGTATCCCAATCATGTCTACACATAGTCATGTACATCCCATCACTTTTGTTGCATCCTACTGGTTAAAACAGACTCACAAATCCCACCCACATTCAAGAGGAAAGGATCTCACAGGAACATGAACACAGGGGGTGGGGATTATAGGGTCTACGTTAAGTATTTGCCGGCCACACACCCCTAGCCAATTTATACTGCTTTAGCCTGTGTTTTAATTTGGTGTTTTGGGGATCACAAACAATATATTTGTTAGGTCTATTTTATTGTGTTTCCTCTCACTTTTGTTCATATGCATACCCAAGTTTCTCAAATCATGTACTATATAAATTGATCTGTTTTGTGTGTGGTGGTAGCTTACTCATTTTTATTTCTGTGTAATATTCTATTTAATGAAAACCAAGAATTTATTATATCTTTTCATCCTACTGTTAGACATATTGTTGGTTTTGGTGACTTATTATTATTATTTTTTGCTATTGTGCACTACACAGTGATGAAGACAATTGTTCATGTGTCTTGAAGCACAGAACCTCTTTTCTATGGCACTGTGCTTCTTGAACTTTACCGTGCTTAAGAATGATCTGATTCTTGTTAAAATCCAGGTCTGGTACCCCAGCCCTAGAGTTTCTACAGCAGAGGTCTTGATGGGGACGTGCATTCCTATATGTTTCCTGATGCTGCTGTTGGTATGGGGTCTGCCCACGTGAGAACCAGTGCTGTGGAATGCACTCTGAGGTGTGGAATTGCTAGGTCAGGAGTACTGGTATTTGTTACTACATATTTTTGGCGAACCTAACATTTTTTTGCCTCATGTAGACAGTTTCTCCAGTTATTCTCTTTGCCTTAAAATTTGTTTTGTTTAATATTACTACAGTTATACAGTAGACTCTCTGTTAACCAGAACTCAGGAAATGGGAACTCTCTATTGCTGGTTGCTTGAGAGTGCTGGTTTCCTGAGTTCCGGTTAATGAAGAGTCTACTTATATTTGTTTGACATCTCCAATCTCCATAGGTACCATTTAACTGAGAGTCTATCATATTAGCTATTGGGGGGGTTTGATTTATCTTTTCAAAAAATTATTTTACTTTTAAGCTTTCTGTAAACTCCAATTTTAAATATGTGTATTATAAAGGGCATATAGCTAGTTATTGTTTTTAAAATCAATATAACAATCATTGCTTTTTAACATAATCATATAGTTAATTTACCTTTAAAGCACGTAAAGGAAATATTTGAGTTTATTGTATTTTTTTGTGATTAATAATTGTTTTGCCTAATCTGTATTCCCAGTTTTTCTTTGTTGCTATACACATGACACACATATACACACACATTTAACATAAACACATATATTTAAGGGCTTAGAACAATTGAATTTTTTAACTTCCAAAATTTTTAATACACCTATTCATGGGTATGGCCTAGAGATAATAATATGCACAATTTATCATAGATTTCTGTCTTCATCTGAATTGTTCTTTTGGAAAACACAAGGATTTTAGAACTCTTTTTATTCAGTTATCCTCTCCCAGTTTATATGATATTAGTTTATGTATTTTAATTCTCTTTATATATAATCAACATCGTTAATTTTGCTTTCTATGATCAGTGTTTCTTTAAATCTACCACATATGCACCATTTTCTCTGCTTATCATGCCTTTCTGCATTTCTGAGCTTAGATCTCTGTGAATATAGTAACAATGGTTGCTTTAATGTCTATGTCTGATAATTCCAAAATCTAGATTCCCAATGTGTTTCTTTCTCTGTTTTGTTGTTTTTAGCTTGTTTGGCTCCTCTTGTGTTCTGTCTCATTATTGTTATTTGGACACTGTATTCAAAAATTACGTTTAGAAATCATTTGCGACCTGAAATGTTGTTTGTTTATTTTCCAGTGGGCCATGGCAGCAATAGAAGCAACTGGAAAGTATGAAGGGACTATTTACAGAGTGTTGTGACATAGGAAACCAACAAGGGATGTTGAGTTACCCAGGCAGTGTTTGAAGGAACAAGGGAAGGTCACAATGGGGGGCCGGCTGTGGAGTTCTCCTTGTAGATGGGTGCAGCCCCTGCAGTACCAAAGCAGGGTGGGAGAGGGGAGCAACACCCTCATTTCATGGTCCTCCCACCCCCTGATCTCCTGACCATGCTTCACTTTGTCCAAAACCAACCAGAAGCCAGAGGACAGGGCAGCCTGGATGATGCAATCAATTAGGAATTGATGACAGGAAAGCAAAGAGCTGGGAAGAGAAGGGAAGAAAGTATTAATTGCTTTGGAGATGAGATATGGAATAACAGGTATAGTGGATGCCCTTTTACTCTCAGGCTCCTTGCTAGTGCTAGGCTTTGGTCGTTTTCTGGAACCCCTTAGTAACCCACTAGAATATAGTCCAGTCTCTCACTGTTAGGGTGTAGAGCCTCCATGCCTGAACCCAAGGGATGCTTACTAGCCCAAGTCTCTTATCTTGGTGGGAACCATACGCCACCCGCTGCTCAGTGGGTCCACTAAAAGCAGAGTGTCCCCCACTTCAGCTGCCTTTAGTCAATTTGTGAAATCTCCAGGGCTGATGCAAGGTTCAGCTCTGCTGTTCTACCATTTTCACCCCATGATCAGCCACTCCATTGGTGTTTTTCTCAGGCATTTTGGGAGGGCGGTGGGGAGAACCTAACTACTTTGTTTGTCTTCTGTAGGAGGGTTGGACATGACTTGGCAAACCATGGTTCATGAGTCAAATTCAGCCCAAAGCTTGTTTTTGTCAATGATGTTTTATTGTGATAAACACACACCTATTTATTAATATACTATCTGTGGTAGAGTTCAGTAGTTGTGACAGAGATAGTAGGGCCCACAAAGCCTTACTATTCACTATCTAGCTCTTTACAGGAAAAGTTTGCCAAATCCTGCTATCCATGCCAACCATTTTCTGAAACTAGCCATCCCACAAGAACATTTAAAACATAATTCACCAGTGCGAAGGATCTTTGTGTATACCCTCTAATTAAATTTTTGTGGCAAACTTGACTGGATTGAGTTTCTTCTCATTATTAAAGATCTATTTAATGATGGTGGTATTAATGAGATGTTCAGTGCTCAAATTGAAATTAATTGGAAGAAAAATAAGTAGAAAGAAGTGGTCTAGATTACTGGAAAAGCTAATCAAACCACCACTAATGGAGATAAATGCAAAACTATAACTTTAAAATGATTAAAAATATGATTAAGAGATTTATTTAAATGTGTACACAAATACATATAAGCTTATAATTATTTAAGTCCAATTGATCACATCTAGCCCCTACTGTGTGGCTAATAATGTGCTACTATAGAATTATTATGTGCGTTCTCTCCATCAAGTTCCAATATGTGTTCATTATAATTCTTCTCATTTTACAGATAGGTAGACTGAGTGCCCGAAAGTTTACTTAATTTGATTGTCATCTCAAACTTGCACATTTTGTAACAGTTTTGAGGTTTTGATTCACTTTTCAGTAAAAGCAAAGAAGAAGCACTCAGGACCAATTTAATGTACGGTACCGTATTTTTTGCTCCATAAGATGCACCTGACCTGCCTGGACCCACTCTCCTTCCATGCAGTCCCTGCTTTCTGATCTGGCTGCAGGCTCCCCCACGGCATCATTAAGGTCCCAAACGTCACTCTTCTTTGCAGTATTCGCTCCATAAGACGCACACACTTTTCCTGCGACTTTTTTTGGGGGAAACATGCGTCTTATGGAGCGAAAAATTCGGTATTTTGTTTAGACATTAGGGCCTCTCACACCCAATAGGTTTTGTGTTTGTTGAACATAGTAACAATCCCATCTCTGACTGTTTCAGTTTATCCTCGAAAAAATTCAAATGGCAGAGTCAGGAATGTTTCCTTTTAAAAAACAGTGGGACGAAATTGATGGATTTGGGCTGACAGGTGCTGACAATTCCTAGCAATCAGATGAAATTGTCTTTTTGGCCAAACTGGTTAAGCCTGGTCTAGAGCACTTAGTAGGCTCGTTCCTGCTGCACAAATGCTTTGCAGTGCTTCTAAAGTAGTGCTGGTCTTTTTGAGGCACCTTAGGACTCTATTAGGTTTTTGTCATGTTCACAAATATCAGAGAAGTGGAGGACAAGTTTGGGAGTTTCAACTAAACTACACATATAGGCTCTGGGAATGTCTAATTACGTTTTTCAAATTTGTACTTTATGTGTCTTCTTTATAAAACATCCCCCCGTGCCCCCACCAGTAAATTCCTAAGACAATTCCTTAGCTTGAACTGACCAATTGGAAATTTGTTAAGATCCAATTGAAATAAATGAACCAACAAAACAGAAACAGGCTCATAGGTATAGAAAACAAACTGATGGTTACTAGAAGTGGGGGTGGCTGTGGGATGGGTGAGAAAGGTGAAGGGATTAAGAAGTACAAATGGGTAGTTACGAACTAGTCAAGAGGATGTGAAGTACTGTATGGGGAATATAGTCAGTAGTATTATAAAAGATGGTTACTAGACTTATTGGGGGAATCACTTCGTAAATTATATAAATGCTTACCTACTATGCTGTGCAACTAAAACTAATGTAAATTAATATTGAATGCCAACTATCATTAATATACATGTACGTTTATATATATATACATATACACATGTGTGTATATATATGTATTATATGTATGTGTGTATATATAGATAGAATAGATAGATAGAGAGATAGATAGGTAGATAGATAGTTGCAGGACATCTGATGCATGGCCCTACCTATGTGGGTCAAGTTCAAGGGCTAGCAGTGGGCTGTGGATATCCCAGAGCCCTGTGTCTATCATTCATCACCCCAAATCAGTGTATTGGCACCGTTCTGGGAACTCAGCCTCATGTGATACTATAAATTATTATTTTTTTTCTTGGCAGCTGAGGAGTCTTGGAGCTCCTTGAAGGATATGGTCAGCCTCATGAGGCTGGTAGAGGATTAGAAAGCATCCAGATGTGGGAAATAGGAACCAGAACCCACGTGAGGCCTAGATGGGGCTCGAGAGCCCAACGTAGATGGCAAATGCCAGCTTAGGCTGCATCTACCAACTGGAAAGAGACAGAAAACGTCAAGGAAGGCACTACAAAGCATGGGGTTCCTTGGGCTACTGGTAGGTATCCTGCTTGGGTTGTTTCTAGTTTCAGCTCTTACAAGTAAAGCTACTGTGAACATTCGCACTGCACATATGAACTGATTTCTGCTGGCCCTATGCGTAGGGTGGAATTACTTAATTACAGTTATTTCGTTATAATTGAACATAACATGCATGTTTACTTTAATAGATGCTGACAGAGGATTTGTGTCAAGTTACAGTCCCGGTAGCACGACATTAATAATTCCAGTTCTCTGCATCCTTGTCAACATTTGGGGAGGCCGTTATCATTTATATTTTTTAAGTTTAGCTATTTTGGTGGATTTAATGGTACTTTATAGTGGTTTTTCATTTTGATTTCTCTGAAGAAAAATGATGTCAAGTACCTTTTCATATGCTTATTGGCCATGTTAATATCCTTGATGAAGTACCGATTTATCTTTTTTTCTTTGATCTGTACAACTGTTGTTTTGTTATTGATTTGTAGAAGTTCTCTGTTTACCTGTCTCCTAATGCTAATTTTTTGTTGTTATTTGTATTGCACATATTTTTGTCATATGTAAGGTGTGTGTTTTCATTCTCTTAATGGTGTTTTTGAGTGATAGGAAGCTTTAGTTTTAATTAAATTAAACTAGTCAGCATTTTTTTCTATTGTTAGTACTTTTCCTTCTTTCAAAATTTTTGTGAAACCCAAGGGTATGAATATACTCTTGTTTATTTTCTTCTAGATGCTTTATTGTTTTGTTATTCTCATTATTCCAGTTGTGCTAGCATTCGTTATTGAAAAGAACACTCTTTCCCCATAGCACTGCACTGGCACATTTATGGAAAAGTAAGTGACTGTGTAAATGTGAGTATGATTCTGGAATCTCTTTTCTGTTACAATGGGTCTTTCTCTTTTAACTGTGTGGCAATACCACAATGTTTTAATGTTTTCATTACTATAGTTAAACAAAATACCTTAGTTTCTGGGCATGTATTGCTTTTAAATTTATTCTTTTTCTTACATTTCTGACATCATTTATGCTCTCCTGCGTTATCAAGATTCATCTAGGATAGTTTCCCTTCAGCCTGAAAATTGTTCTTTAGTTTCTTATTTCAGTGTATATATTTTGGCAATAAATAATCTCAGATTTATTTGCCTAAAAATGTCTTTATTTTCCTTTATTTGGGAAAGATGTTTGCTAGATATTGAATTTCAGACTGGCAGGGTCTTAATAAAAAGTTTCCAGTTGTTTTCGAGAAGTTTTTTGTTTCTTTTTTCTTTCATTGTTTCTGATGAAAAGTTAGCTGTGGCTCGTATTGATTTTTTTTTAAGAGAATTTGTGTTTTGTTTCATTTTCTCCCTCTGGCTGCTTTTTTAACTTTTTAAATTTTAGAACAGTTTTAGATTGACAGAAATTGCACAATTAATACAGAGAGTTTCCATAATATGTGCATCCATTTCCCTTATTAAAGTTTTCTGTTTATGGAATGCTGATTACAATTCCTGAATCAATATTGATAGACTATCAACCAAAGTTCATACTTTAGATTTCCTAGTTGAATCCATCTATTGAATTTTTAATCTCAATTTTTGTTTCAGCTTTAGAACTTCTATTTGATTTTTTTATTGATTGTTATTCTCTGATGAAAAATTTTATCTTCAGCCTCATTTTCTGGACATTTTAATCATAGTTACTTTATACCCCTGTCTAATATCTCCACTGTCTTTTGCCAGTGGCACTACTTCTGCTTTATGATTTGCTTTTGGTTTTGGTCTTCAATGCTGGCATGTCTTCTGATTGTGTGCTGGGCATTGTGTCTGAGCATTTACATACTGTTATCTTTCTCTGGAAAGGATTCAATTTCCTTCTCATAGGCAAATGAAACCAATCATCTTATTAGAGTCAAGTCTTGATTTCAGCTTTTCGCATTTTTTCTTTTTCTCTGGGGGTAGCCTATTAAGCTCTTACCTGAAATTCTGGGTTGCTTACCAGGAACTTTCCCCTTGATAAATCCTGACCCCAACCTCCCAGCTCTACTTTCCATGTGTCTTCTTGGTGTCTTGCATATGCAGCGTAGGTGTCACCAATGCCTGTTGGGGAAATTGTACGTAGAATATCTAACTCATTTCTGTGCGATCCCTTCCTGTCTGTGATCTTGGCCCTGTGCATCTGGGCATCTCCAAACTCTAATATCTACCTCCTCAACCTGATGGACCCGCCTCCAGCTCTACTTTCTGCCTCTCTCTTCCCTGTGCCGCAAATTGGTAAGTGCCCCAGAGAAAAAGCAGAGGCAAGTTCAAGTCTCACCTCAGGGAGCTTACTTCTGTGTGTGATGTTGATCTTTTGAGGCCTGTCTTCTTTAGATGATTTCTGATGCCTTCGAATATTTATATTTATTTTTGTGTGTATTCAAAATAAATCAGTGTTTACTATTGACCTCAGAGGGAGGTTTAATCTGCTGCATGACACTCCATCATGCCAGAAATGGAAAAAATGTCATAGTTATTCTTAAGATGACCCTTTGACTGTTACATACCTGAAGAGTTTATTTGGACCTACATGGTATCTAACTTTTCCCCATCTTTTTGCCCCTCTTTTGTTATTCCTATTCTCTTATGTTTTCATTTTTTCTTCTTTCTGTTTGACAATAGCAAGTTCCTCTGCTTTCTTTCTTTTTTCTTTCTCTCTCTTTTTTTGTTTTTTAGAGAGAGAGAAGTGAGAGATAGAGAAGGGAGTGTTGGTCGGGAGGGCCCAGAGATACCTTCATAGTTATACATCATTAGTTGTGACATGGTTTTATTCCAATCAGGTTGATGTGGGCTGCGTGGAGCAAGAACTGATCTGGTGGCCTCCCACATGGGAGGGGAGAACCTTCACTGTGGGGTTCAGCAGTTACCAGTTGCTCCATAGTTCAGCATGTGGGTTTGCATGAACCAGGGCCAGGATTTGATCCCTGGACTGCATGGTTGCAAGGCCAGCTCTCAAGCTGCTGAGCTATACTGGCATCCCCACTCTCAGCTTATCTTATGCAGAGTACAGTTGCTCTTTTTATTTTTTGAAGTCCTGAATTTTGTTGTTTTCCTAACTGGCAAAATCCATTTGCCACCCCCAGCTTTTCATTTTTCAAGTGAAGACCGTTTCCACTTTAAGAGGACTTCTAATTTGGTTGTTAGAAAGTTCTCTCCCTGCCCCTGCCAAATTTCTAAAAATGGATGTATGAATTTTAATATGAATGATTCCTAATTCCAAAGAGAAATCGAAGTGGCTTGACAGAAGGCAGTCAAAGTCCTTAAACCTAAAGTGTATTTTTGTAGTTATCTTGCTCTCAGTTCCACGAGTAATGGTTTCATATACTCAGCTATGTTTTGAGATCTTAGAGAAGAGTTACAACTTCAACCCTGACTTGGAGATTCTTAAAATTGAAGGAGATTCAGTTATGTGTATTGTCATTTTTAAGATTGACTTCTAAATGAAGCATTGATACTATGAATACAGACCTTGTAAGCCTGAGATCCCCTTCTGTTTTATTCTCTTAGGCAGATGTTCTGGATTTGCTTAGATGACATTATTTAAGCAGATTCTCAATGTATATCTGCTGTTCACTCAGTCAACAAGTGTTTATTAATGCTTAATGCCTAGCATAGTGTTTAGTGCTAGGAATACAATGGTGAGCAAAATACACATGCCTTCTGTCCCCATTGAGCCAGCCCACTGTTCTGTTGACGGGAACAAATATTAATAAAATAACAAAATACAAGCCACAAATGGTGAACAAGTTTGAAAAGTAAACGTGTAGCCTCTGTGAGAGCATGTAATAGAGAAATCAGACATTGGATGGGAGTTGCTAAACAAAGCCTCATTATGTCGAAATTTTACCTGAGGTTACACGTAATTTCTGTCATTACCTTGAGTATTCAGCAAGGGAAATGATTTTCAGTCACAACTAGAGTCCTAGCTTTTTTTTCTTTTCTTTTCTGAATGTAGCACAAAATTTCTAATCATCACATTAATAAAATTCCAGTGTGTAGGAGATATCCCACAAGGCTACATATTATGGGAATAGGCTATTCTTTAAGTATCGCTCTATTTAATGGCATAGGTGGGCGGTGCAGAAATAGAGAACAAGAGAGATCTTTATTATGTAGCACTAAGTAAATTTATATATCTGGTGTATGAATTTAGAATTTCACTTACAGTCCAAGTTGGTGCTGATAGTTGGAAAGAAGGAGGTGCTAATATTAATACTTTTCAGAGCAAATCTCATTTACTTGAGCAGAAACTCAACACATATGCAAAAATGATGAATGTGGAATACCTCAGAAGAGAATACCTGCCAAACATTATTGTCACTTGAAATGCCACTAGTTCAGAGTGTTCAAGGGAGCACTCTGAACAAAGGAACGGAGGAACCATGACTATTGTCACAAGGGGATGGAGGCATGAATGGGTGTAATATTCCTGGATTAAAAAGAAGAAATCTCTGAATTGTGAGACTAGTTGGAGCTGGTCATAAGTCCGATCAAGGGTGATACTCAAAAGTTCCAGAAATATCACCACTAGTTAAAGCTTACCTTTTAGACAATAGATCCATATTTAATAATTTGGGATTTTTTTCAGTGATTTCTATACTACTTTAAGGATTAAATGTTCTGACTTTTTGTTTTTGGACCCCCTTCACCCCCCCTACCCCAAGCATGCTGCTTCATAGATTAAGACTATATCAATGTAAATATGTAAAGAAATCTTCATCTTTATCATTTGCTGCAGCTGGTCAGTTTTAATGTGAATCATTTTGGAAGCCTCCTTAATTAAAATGGAAACCCATGTGTCTATTCGTCTGAAGGAGCTAGAGTAATGCACATTTGAGTGTTTGCTTGAATGTAGCTTTTAGGCTATTGACAGAAATTTGCAGCAGAAGCCAAGTTTAGCAGCATGGACCCAGAGAAAGACCAAAGCCAGGCATGAATATTTACTGACAGGCATTTAAGCAAAACAGCTACTCTGCTGTTATTTTTTCGCTGTCCTGGATATTTGATTCTTATTAATCTTTTGGGATGTATTCTTCTTTCTCTGAATCCATTATTAAACAGAGATCAAGCGTTGTGTTAGCATTGTTTGTTCCTGCTCAGGTTCATGGAGAAAAAAAAATGTGTGAGATGGAGTTAAAAGAAGTTTCATTACTTTTCTAATTATGTACATTTGGAAATGGAACAAGAGTAATAAGATACCCTATACTTTCAGTTGTTTTTAGGTGAGAAAGATGTGTATCTTAGCAGTAGATTCTAAAGGATAATGTCAAATTCTCTAAAATCTGTCTCCTGCTTGCTGGGAGTTTTAATAGAATTATAAAAGCAATTAAGCTGATGGGTTTTTGTGATGTAAAAAATATTCTGAATTTTGTGTTTCATAGACCAACTAAGAATTGCTATTCTAGGATGATTTTGCCATATTATCTACAGTTTTAATTATTGCCTTATAATAATTAAATATAATGTTATTTTGTTTTACTGAGATTAATTATCTATGTATTTACAATTCTCTCTCTTTTAACAACTTTTCAATTTAGAGATAAAGTGGCTGTAACCCAGAGAATTTAAGTAATTTGCTCAATATCAGCTGACTATAAATACATGATATTTATTTAAATTTATCAGTCTTCAAAGATCATATTTTCCCCCTCATCTACCCTGCTGCTGTTTCATAGAGATCAAAGTCACATCAAATTATTTTTCTTCTTCTACCAAGAGGAGGAGCAGGAGTCATGGAGGAGTTGTGTGTTGGCAACAGGAAGTAATAACACTTCGTTGTCATAAAAAATGGCTGTCCGTCTTCTGGTAGCCTGCTCATTAGTGTCTCCAAATAAAGAATTCAGTTCTGGTGACGGCAAATTCTTGGTGACTAACAGAAAGGAGCAAAATACAAACACTTTGAAGTTGGCTTCTACTGTAACTTCTATGCGAGAGATTCATGCTGTGGTCTTTTTGTTTTCCCAAAGTGTTAGTTTCAGGAAAACCGAATCTCCACTTCCGGTTGACCTGAGTAGGTTGTGTGAAGCCTTGTAACTTACTGTGTGATAGATGATGTCACTGTGAGTCGTGTGTAGAAGGATGGAGTCCGTAATCCCAAACTTTTCAAAGCTTGCTTTGTGTTTTAAGAATGTATATGTCTTGCCAAAATGAAAGATATGTTCAGTGGCATGGAAGTAAATTTTGGCATTTTAAAAGCCCATGCTGTAACTGTATCAGGGATTAACAAACTACAGCCACTCATACTCAACCTGCCTCATCTGAGGCCTATTTTTGTAGGACTCCCCCAAGTTACCGTAAGAATGCTTTTTGCATTTTAAAAGGATTGTGAACAAAACACACACAAAACCCTAACAAGTGAGAGACCATATGTGAACCTCAAAGTCCAAAATATTTATTATCTGCCCATTCACAGAAAAAATGTTCCTATCCCTGAACTAAACAATCAAGGGAGGTTAAGATATCTAAACATAGCACCACTTCTATTCCATGCAGCTTGATTTACAGAAACAGTTTCGGGGTTGAAATCCATTTACTGCTTATGTGAACGTGGGCAGAACATACAATGTTACAACTCATTGTTTTTCAACAGGTATAAATATTATCTACAGCAAGTTTATTGGAAGGATTCTGTACGTAAAGAAAGTTTAAACTGTCAAAATCAAATTACCAAGTAGCATGCAGACTATAATCTCATCTTTGTGAAACTATGTCTACTTTACAATCCTATTTATGTGAAAAATGCCTGGAACATGGCCACTGAATTGTTAGAGTCGTATCCTGGAGAGTGAGAATAAAATATTTTTACTCTTTATTTTATAGTTTTATATTGAAAATTCTATTAGGCACAAGTTTGCTGATTATAGGCAAAGAATAATTTTTAAGTTTTTGGCATATAGTAAGGATAGGCTAAGTGTTGATTCTCCCTTGCTCCTTATTAAGAATGGTTGAAAGATTCCCTCAGTGGCAGATTCTAATTTGTATATTGGAACAACATTATGGAAGAGCCTTAAGTGTAAACCTGGAAAAGCAGAGCTGCTGTTCTAGGAGAATGACACGTCGTCTTTTAAAATGTACTGTATAGTTTAACAACTTATGATGTCTTGACTTCTGGAAGGGAAATCAGATTCAATACAGTTGAACCCTGAACAACATGGGTTTGAACTGCTTTAGTCCGCTTACACACGGGTTTTGTTCAGTAAATACCTGTACTGTCTTCGATTCATGGTTGAAAGTGTGCAGATGAGAAGGTCAGCTGTATGCTTGTATTAATCTATGTCATTGTATCCAGGGGATTTGGGTATCTGTGTGTGTGTGTGTGTGTGTGTGTGTGTGTGTGTGTGCGTGCGGGGGGTGTTAGAACCAATCAAGGAACAACTTAAGTTTGGGGAGTCAAAAGTTAGACAAGGATTTTCAACTCCATGAGAATCAGGCCCTCTAACCCCCACGTTGTTTAAGAGTCAGTTGTACTTCATTACAAGTTTTAGCCTCTAAATTTGTGGTGGGATGGGCTGTCCTCACAATAGAATACTATTTTCTCCATGCTGACTTTGGGGAAAAATCCCTCCACTTATATGTCATTCTAAACTGCCTTTGTCCCTGAAGTCAAATTCATGGGTAGCTCAGCCTAACCTCAGTGGATCCAACACTTCTGTTATTGAAGACTGTTACTGTGGCTGAAATTATTTCTGTAATTAATAAGAAATAAAAGAAATAATCAGACTCCTTGTCCTTCTGTTATAAACCAAGTGAAGCTCCACCAGGCCTGTAAAAATTCAACACTCCCTTAGTCCGGTAGGCCGTGCTGTTTGTCATAGATCCTCTATGATAAGCCTTCATCTGGATATACAATGCAACTTGAAAGGGCCTGATTTCATTTGAAGTTGGGGAACATAGACACATTTCTAAATTCTATGACTTCTCATGAATGGTGCCTTGACTGCTAAAGTTCAAAGGCTTTCAAAACGCCCATATTAAGTATCTCAAAATAATACAATGTCCTCTAAGGCCATGCGAGCTGTAGAATTCTTGGGAAGGTCACTTGAGCAACTTCTCACCAAGACAGATGGCTACACTCATGCTCTGTAGGTGCCTCGTTCTTTTGTTCTTTGCACAATGTACAGGCCCTGCTGATCATGTCCCTGAACTCCCACTCTTCCAGGACCAGTGGCCTGCCTCTGATTCCTCTCACACTGGACAGTCTAGCCTGCCCCCACACCTGAGGCGTGAAGTATCCATATCTATCACTACCTCTGCCCGGCAGCACGCTCTCCATGGTACCTGAGGTCATTATTCATTCATCCTTTCAGGATGTTTGGAAGAGCCTCTCCCTTTTAGCAATGCTTTTACAGTATGTAATGCAGTTGATTTGATGTTATAACTCAGCTTCCTTGAATAAGATTTCTCAGTGGAGTGACTTTTATGTCAAAGGTACAAAGGCAGTCTGGCATTGGGGGTAGGGGTCTAGATTGGTTTAAGTTCAAGTACAATTTTACTTTTGCTCTATGTCAAATTGTGTGAAGCCCTTCTAAATCTCATTCTCTCCTACGGGCTTTTCCCATAGGAAACATGATTCTGAGGAAAATTTTGGGAAATACCTACTTGTTTAAGTTTCTGTGTTCTGTAATTCTTAAAAATATCTTTAAAAGCTTTTTATTTTAGAATATTTATAGATTTACTAAAAGTTGCAAAAGATAGCACAGATTTCTCATAAACTCCTCACCCAGTTTTTTCTCTTGTTTATGTTTTTCGCTAGGAAAGGACATTTGTCACAACCAGAAAACCAATGTTGGTATCTTACTGTTAACTCAAAACTTTGTTGGATTTCATAAGTTCTGTGATTTTTAAGGATATTTATTTATTTATTGCCAGGAGTACAACAAATGTACGGGAGAATGTTTTAGACTCAGCTCTGCTTCGCTGAGGACAAGTTGTGACAATTAGTTGCTTGGCTGACAATTAATTACATGGTTTTCTAGGTGCGCTAATTACTGAAGATACTGAATACAGAGAACTCTGTTCTTGATTTTAAGAAGCTTATGGCCTGGATGGCAGTGACCTTAAACATGACCTAACTTTTTTTCTCTTTGCTGTTTTTCTTCCTCCAATTTATACTCTTACTTAATACAGAATGGCAGTACATGTCCAGTGATGACTATTGCCATAAATTTGTCACTTTCTGCTAAGAGAGAAATGCAATCACAAATTATCACCTTCATTAACAAATATTAATTTTTTTCTGTTTCTGTAGCACAGCTGTCAGTCATTAGACAAATAAAAACAATGTAAGATATGTCCTACGCCTTTTTTTAAAGCTTGTTACCCAGGATATTGTTCCATAATGATACAAGGTAGCCTTAGTTAGTTCTAAAGAATGCTGCCGACCTGAATTCTCTAGGAAACCTGAAAATGAGGCAATCACTTCTAGCTAGAACTGGCAGGTAAGGCTTCATGAAGGAACACTTCAAATTATGCCCAGAAATAAAACCTTATGTGCATACAGCATTTTCAAGGGTTGAACTAGACCAGCCAAGTTCATTAGATGCCTTCCCCTGCTTCTTTCTTTGGTGTTGTTCATTTGCTCTTAATTCTTGCCTTATTTCTTATCTGTGGGCCAAGATATGGCATTATGGAGAGCCATTGTTCATTTGTCATTAGCTGAATTAGGGGACATAGTTAAGATGGATCGAGATGGGCGGCAGTAGGCCATGCCACCCTGAGAGTAATTAAATGTAACACAGCAAGGGTGAAAATTACCCTGGTTACTTTACTTCTCTAAGTTCCAATTCTGGCCTTGAAATTCTCCTGTACCAGTAATTGACTGACTGGTTATCTGGAGGATGTGACACAATATAGATGTTTGACATCGAGTCCCAGTTCATGGTAGAAATTAACACTCATTCTGAATATTTCCTCAATGTTCGCAAATGTCATTTTATCCATAGGATATAAATGGAGAATTTCTACCTAAATTCTGTCACAATATTCCAAGTTCAGTTTTCTAATAGCCTTTGTCATATGCATTTTTATTTCTATAATATAAATGGTACATGATTTACTATGCTGTGGTCATACACACACACGTGTGTGTGTGTGTGTGTGTGTGTGTGTGTGTGTATGTCCACCCCCCAGGGAGGTGAATTCTTTAAAGGAAATGAAAATAAAAATTTCATAGGGTAGAGGGCCGAAAAAACGCTCATCACAGCCTCATCTGACAAGTCTCTTTCAAGAGCTTGTCCACAGATTGAAGATTCACTCTTTGCTCAATTTGCATCCTTGGCCCAATAAATGTTTGATGACCTCCCTCTATGAGCACTCACAGCCAGAAGGAGGTAATGCAAAATTGATCTGTATATTAAAACTGCTGAGCCAAGCGGCCTTGCTCCTGGAATTACACTGATTGTGTGTATGTGGGATTCAACGGGCACTACTGGAACACCATAGTACTTGAAAAGAAACCCATCAGCTGCATTTCTTCTTAGCCTCACCCTCTAATCATAGGGACCAACTTCTATATTCAGGCTTTTAAGTTTACTTTGAGCTCATAAATAGCAGTAAATGTTTTCAGAAAAGAAGATGTTTTACCATTAGGCTCCACAGCTTATTATTTCTAGAATACAAGGAAGGACATGGACCTTGGAATCAACCACACAGAGGTGGGAAATCCTAGTTTCTCCATTTACTCACTAAGTGGATTTAGGCAAATTATTTGATCTCTGTGGGCCTCATATTGGTATTTTAAGGTGCAGATTAATTATCTCCACACGCTGAAATTATTGCAAATATGACCTATATAGCCAGACTTTGGCTGTCAGTAAATATAAAATGAGGTCCATTTCCTTGAATATCCATGTTATGACGGTGAGTTAATACTGGCATGATGGACCCCTAACAACATGCCCTAATTATTTGCAGAAATGACGCCAGTTTCTCTTGTACATAAGCTAAGAACAAATCCATTCAGATTTTTTATTCTGTCCATTTTTTGACAAGCTCCCAAGATATTCCTTTATATCAGGGGTGGCCAACTTTTCTGTATATAAGATCTACTTTTTATCTTAAAAGTGTGTCGCGATCAACTTGTTGTCATAGGCGTAGTCTAAGGGGGAAGAAGGGGTGTGAAATGCATACTATGTTTATACACTGCTTCAGTATAAGGTGCATTCCAGCGAGGGATGGGTAGATAAGTAAAATATATGTTCAAAACTATTTTTTATTTTTTAAATCATTTATTAAGTTTTCGAGATATAGGCTCATGAAGAAAATAAATTTCCAGACCCAACTTTTGATAGCAGTATTCCATACATGCGGTACCTAAAAAATCCGATTTTCCGACACTTTTTCAAGATAGATTTTTACTAACTTAAAATGCAATTTAATTTTTTTATTAACTGCAACGTATAAGTTGTTGTACTATTTGTTTGTAAATATGAAAAAGTTGTTATAAAAATGCACAGTATGGCTGATAATTTTATTTCAATATTTCACGATTGCGTTTTTTTTTTTGGCCAGGAAAATTTATCATGAAAGAATAATATGACTTACTTTTTGCTAATCTATCAATAGCTCGCTGAGTACACCTCGTACTGAAATATAGATATACAGCTTATCTACCTACGTAAAGAACAACAACAATAATTATTTAAAGGGCCAAAAAACTCACGTCCAAGGGAATTAAAAGAACATGGATAATTATTAACAATATTTATTAATTCAAAGTAGCTACAGATAAAGACAGATTTAGAATTTACTTTGTTGCCTTAACATTAAGGGGAAGACTGAGTTTGCATGTCTCTAACCAAGGAATCATAATTAGGTGTATATC
>PVKE010032708.1:0-18332 GCA_004027555.1 Craseonycteris thonglongyai
CCCCGGTCAATGGTGTCCCGCTTTACCAATGTTAAAATCTGGTCACCTTATTTTATGTGCCAGGGGGTCAGAGCGGTGCTAATGGCAGGGATGGTAGAAGAGGGAGATGAAATTTCCGGGGGTAATTTTACGTGCAGAGGGGTCTGTTTTGGGTTATGACTTTGCTCTTGCTTCTTTGGGATGTGTGGCCCTAGAGGTCGGAGGCCATCATAATCGCAATGCAAATACAGCTGCCCCTCTTCTTTGAGCTCCTTGGGGGAGCAGGCTCCTGCCTCAGGGCAGCCAGGAAACCAAAGCTGGGTGGTCCTTTTGCATGTATGCAAATCCCCAGCTTCTGGACTCATGGAAAATAAAGGATGTGCCAGAGGGGCCACAGAGGAGGCCTGTCCCTCTTTGGAACCAACCTAATCCATTTTGTCAACCACACACACTTGTGGAAGGATAGGCTTTTCCTGCTTCCCACCTTGTCTCCTTCCATTTTTTACTTAAGCCCTTCTCTTCTCTCTCCTTCAACATGGAACACCCTAAATGGTTAAACCTGTTGCCTGGCCTTGGCACCGTGCCAGCCCCATGGGGCGCTGTGCAAGCTGGAGGCCCCCGGCTCATCCCAGCTTCCCGAAGGCACAGCGGCCGTGGGTTTCAGCAGGAATTAAACAATTACTAAGTCTCAGTCCTCCCCACCTTCCATGGATTGACTCTATAAATTGTCAGCCTGTTGACATTTTAATGCGAATTATGTCATGTGGTATCCCCTTTGATTTCGACATGCCTCAGTTTGTAAATACATGAGCCACTCAAAGGCTTGTGGTTAGTGTACACTCCAGAGGCCTCAGGGTTTTTGGTGGGGAGAGCGCGCTGAGAGTGCACAATGCTGAGAGTGTGCCTGGCATGGCAAGCCTCTTACGGCTACCCAGGGCGGCTCTGAAGGGCAGGCAGGTTGCACAGGGAGCCTGCTGCCAGCCCTAGCACCACGCTATTCACCTCCCCGCCTCCTGCCAGAGCCCTGGGAAAGCTACCACCTTTGGGACCAAGTCCTGGGATATTTTTACTGGATGCACTGAATTTCCAATGGCCAAGAATTTCCCCAGTCACTGTGCAGCTCAATTTCTCCTCTTGTAAAGCATCGTGTCACCTCCCCCCATCACTAGCGCTGGGTAAAAACTGACTCTAGATCTCACAGCAAACCTTAGGCCAAGGAAGCATTACCTAGAGCAGGTGTTTTCCTCCATAGGACTTGACCGTCCCAGCGGGAAAATAATTCAGGAAGGATTTTAAAGGAAATAATAGATGGAGATTGAGAAATTGAGGAAAAAAGAAAAACGGTGGAAAGTAAGGGTTGTTAGATAGATGGAGGAAAAAGGAAGACTTGTTATTTGTGTGGGAGATTAAGAAAGTGTGGACTCTTGAAGATTCTGACTGTTCAGATTCTAAAAGGGAAGAAATTTTGAGATTTTAACAGGCAATTTTCCAGTGAGAATGGTTAAAAAATATTCCTGTGTTAGGACTCTGCTCCACTCACTGTCTTTAACACCCTGTTTACTGTACTAGTTTCTGATTTCCTTATTTGAGCCTTTCACTTAAAAGGAATAAACCTGGAGGAGCTGACTTCTTGGCCATCTTTTGTGTGCAGCATGTCAGTGCTCAAAAAAGTTAGAATTGGCCATTTTGAGATTTGATGTTTTACGCCTGGAGGAGGTTGGCCAGCATGACATGATCGATAGACCCTAAGAATGGACCAAAAGTAGGAGAGTTGTCTCTGTTTTGCACAGTGGGGCATGTGATCTGTTCTCTGAATGCAGCAACTGCTGGGCCCGCTATCTGTGTTGGAATTTGGCTGACTTACAAAAATGTCATGGGATCTTTAATGGCCATGGGTGGTCGGGACCTATTTCCCACGTGCTGAGTAATTCCAGTTTCATGTGTGAATAATGCCCATATTAAAGCAATTAGAGCCACACATAGTCTGAAAAGAAGGTACCCAAATTCCTGTTGATCAGAGACACTTCCTGCTCACTGAGTTCTTTGGTAACTTCCATGAGTGCTCAGAAAAGTTTTTCAATAGGTTCTTAATCTTAATTCATTTTTAAAAAGTTGTAATAAAAACAAGTGTTAGATGATAGATAGATAGATAGATAGATAGACAGACAGACAGGAGAAAGGAATACACATTCTTGAGAAAAACTGTTAAGTTGGTTACCACAAGAAATCATATTAGGTCCTTCTCCAACAGCTAGAGTTTAGCTATGAGAGTATATGTGAAATAAAATGGCAAGATATTGTATTAACCATGGCCCACAAGAATATTAGTCTTTGCTAATTAAAAAATAAGTTCCCATTGATGGTTTTTCCAAGTTAAAATACACAGTGACTTCCAAGATGTAGAATGAGCCCTGTGCTTCCTCTTTATTGTAGTGAACATAACGTAACGATTGGACATATGCTTTTGGAGAAAAACATAGGCCGTTTCAATAAATTGATCTGTAGTCTGTAACTTGCTGTGCCTCTTTTTATGTCACTCATGTCTCCCAGAAGATGTAATGTTGTGGGCACTGCCAGCCCTTGGCTGGTGTTCATTCCGGCTCCCTGGACAATTAGTCAGGGAAGGAGTAGGCCACTAGGTGACACTTTCTCAGCTGTGTAAGTGAGAAGAATTCTGGGTGATTGTAGATCAGTGCATTTGCTTTCACTTTTTTTTTCCTTTTTCTTCAAAAAAAAAAAGGCAACTCAAGGTATAATGGAAGGTAATGGGAAGACATAGGAATGGGGTAAGTAGATAAAGGTGTGTGGGCTGCATTTTATCACAGCTGGCGAATGTCATCATCAGATTCCCCCTTCCTAATAAGTGGCGTATGAACTCGACATTGCTGCCATGGTTGGGAGCTCTTTAATCTGACCTGTAGCACTCTCAACCCCCCTGAAATTTTCTGACACTCAGGTTCTAGAATTCTCTTGTTCTTTATAGAGTGAGGGGCCTCGAGTTTTTTACTGAAATTTATTTTTATTAAAAAAAAATATGTACCAGCTAGCAAGCTAGCTAATGGAATAATTGACGAGCCAAAATGCTGTGGATTCACAATGACCAGCCGACCTTGAGGCTGCGTTGATGGTGGCTGAGGCTTGTTCAAATGAAAGAAGCCAGCAGCCTCTGGGCAGCAGGGAAAATGGGCAGCCGACTGACCCATTTCTATCATAGCATTGGTTTTGTTTTAACTCCACATTCCAGCTTGCTTCAGCCCCACGGGTTATTTGCATAGCACACAAACAGCGGATTGTACAATGCATGCAGGTACAGCCAGCATTGGCAATGGACCATGGATATGAATGGGACCTGTGTGTCCTTGTTGTAAGACCTTCCCACACCAGCCCCACTATTGCCTGGACAGAGCTCAGATTTGCCAGTGTGGGTGGTGCCTAACCCATCTGCATTCTTACTTCCAGGGTCTGAAAATGCATTTATATAAATGGTAGGATGAGTTGGTATTAAAATCCCATCCAAAAGAAATGCCCCAAGGAAGAAAACCCAGGAAGTTAGTGTAATAAGCAGAGAAAAAAAGGAGGGAAGTTAGAGGGAAGTGGGAGGGAGAATGAGAGAGTGAATGAGAAGGGTTTCTGACAATTAACTAATTCTCCTTGCTCTAACCCATGACAGAATTAATCACACATTAACACACTGACAGCAAAATTAATGGCATATGCAAATTAATAGTTGCAGGGTTGGCATTCAACAGCCTGTTGGCTTTTTAAGGCTAGTGTTGTAGTTACAGCCCTAGACCCAGCCCATAGGCGTTGGTCCCGCCCTGCCATCATTCTGCCTGAGGATACCCAGCGCAACTTTGGAACTAAAGCGACATCCTTTTAGCTGTCTTGAAACACTATGTGTCAAACCCACTGAGTATTGTAGCTATTTTCATCATGGGAACAGAGTTAGGAATAAGGCAAGCTTTGGTTAGGAACCGTTTCGGCTCTAATACTTTATTACCTCCACCATAGTTTTACCATTAGTGACTGTCCTTGTAGGAAGACAGGGCTTATTTTCTTGAAACATTCCTAGGAAGCCACTGCAGTGTTGCTCCCCAGATGCCATCATTAAGGGATGTGTTGGGTCGGAGGGAAAAAGTTGTGCTAAGAGTATAGTAGCTCCCCATCCACGGTTTTGCTTTCCATGGCTAGTTAGTTATCCATGGTCAGCTATAGTCTGAATATATTAAATGGAAAATTTCAGATATTTTGAGAGAGACCACATTCACAGAACTTTTATTATAGTATATTCTTGTTCTATTTTATCAGTTGTTGTTAATCTCATACAGTGCCTAATTTATAAATTAAAATTTATCATAGGTGTATATGTATAGGAAAGAAACAGTATACACAATTGATGCTTGAACAATGCAAGGGTTAGGGGCACCAACCCCTTACTAACATAAAGTGGATTAGTGGATTTTGTATATGTATTATATATTGTATTCTTTTATTTTTATTTTATTGTTTGAGAGAAGGTGAGAAAGAGAGAGAGAGAAGGGGTAAGGGCCCAGAGCAGTCTCCATAGTTGTACATCATTAGTTGTGACGTAGTTACATTCCACACAGGTTGGATGTGGAGCTGTGTGGGGCAGGAACAAAACTGGGGTCCTCTCTTATGGGAGGTGAGAACCTTTGTCACTAAGCCATCCGGGCAGTTACCAGTTGCCCCACAGTTTAGCATATGGGGTTGCATGGGCCAGGGTCAGGAATCGAACCCCAGACCTCATGATTATGAGGTAAGCGCTCAACCACTGAGCTATCACAACATTCCTATATAGTGTATTTATTTTTAAAGTAAGAGAAAAAAGAAAATCATAAGGAAGAGAAAATACATTTAAGATATTTATTTAAAAAAACAAACATACTCTGCCTCTGCATATCAGTGAACCCACTCAGTTCAAATCTATGTTGTTCAAGGGTCAACTGTGTATGGTTTGCTACTATCCCCAGTCTCAGGCATCCACGGGGGGTCTTATAATGTAGCCACCATGGATAAGGGAGAACTTCTGTATAACACAGTCAAATATGAAGTCATTCTAGTTTTACTTATGAACTACAAAGTGAAAATTGTTTTATATGGCTTTCAAGAAGTTTAACGTATTGAAACCAACTCCAAAAAGAGAAAATGTGAGGCTCTCCTTGATGTTAGAAAAATAAATAAATAACCAGAAGAAAGGACAGTCTGTTTTAGAACATTTTGATGGCTGAATTTGAATGCCTGGGGCAAGCACGAGCGAGCCCTGGTACAGCTGATGACTAACCCACTGATGAATTCAACATCTGGGATAATTATTATTTTGACACTTAATGAGTAACAGTGTTGTGAAGCAGGCGTTATACAGAATGTAAAGAAAGACATGATCCTGCCCAGGAGGCACTTCAGGAAGAATGAAGCAATTCAAAGTGGGATTAAAAAAAAAGAGGTCGACTGTTTATGTTGATTTTGAATGAGTATTGGCATTTTCTTAGTGGTGCTGATTTCCTTAGCTTTTTCATTAGCTCCCACTTCATCTCCTACCAGATTGATGAGGTCAGGACAGAGATCTGGGAAGTAGCATTGCCGGTTGTGGAATCGTCTAAATTCCTGGGTTTGCCGGGGCTTCTTTTCATTGTGTCTGAAACAGCCCTGTGGGCTGACTGCTTGGCCTAAATCAGGGTCCTAGAAATTAGGACCCTGGAAAATCATTAATGTTATACTTTTTCTTAATTGTTAAATTTGTTAGGGTAACATTGGTTAGTAAAAATTACATAGGTTCCACATGTACATTTCTATAGTACTTCATCTGTGGGTTACAATATGTGTTCACCACCCAGAATCAGCTTTCTTTCATACTTCATTTTATAAATGAAGTGAGGAGTTTGAGTATATCAAGGATACAAATGTATATGAGTATGTATGTATGTAGATCTTCTATCCTTGATATCCAGATAGATGGAAGGATGGTTAGATAGATAATATATGCCAACTTATTTATATGTGTGTGTATGTGTGTGTATCACATAAATAAACACACATGTACACTGGGTATCTTAACAAATATGTGTGCATATACGGTATTTATCATTTTTATGTATGGTATAGTGTTTTAGATGCCACTAATTCCATCAGTCCTTGTAGTGACTTTATCATATGTGGACTTAGCAGTCTGTCTAAAAAAACCTGGTATGGACAGAGCAGGAAGCTAGACTAGGGGTTGGGATTGTGTTCCATTCCTAGTTCTGACATATACGAGCCCCTGATTGTCATCTGTAAAATGGAGCCGTTTGCCTCCCAGAGTTACTAGAATTGGACAGCCTGATAGATGCGAAGGAGTTCTGAAAACTGTACAGCATGTAGCAGTCTGGGGCAAATACCTTGTGATTAATACTTGAACACACAATACAATTTCAGAGATAAAAATCAGGTACTGGGAGACCACGTGGAGTGACAGTGCACACATGAGGTTGTGCAGTACACGTGGCCACACCCATTGAAGGTGGCAGCCAGGTAGCTCTCCTTGCTGTGATCGCTTGGCTGTGGCTAGATGTTGACCCTTTTCTAGGGGTGCTGTAGAGTGAAGCAGAAGTCCTCATCTCCACTGTCCTGCCTCCCATTTGGCATTCATTGGCATAATGGGTTGAATAGGATGTGATGAACTTAAGCTACTAACTGGAGAAGGAACAGGTGACAGTGGCCAAAGGGAAAGTCATTTGTTTGGAAAGGTGGACCTGAACTAGCGGCATGTGCTGGGCCTCACAGTCCTCCTAGAGTGGTTGGGAGATGATAGGTACCTAAAGCCTGTTTAGAATAGGGTGATGCCAAACTGAAGTGGGCTTGTTTAAGTAAGTACCTTCAGGGGCAAGAATTTGGGTATAGAGAATAGTCAAGATGTCGTGCTTTGGGTGTCATTGCCCGACATTAAAGTTCTCAGAAGGACAGTCAGGTATGCACTTTCTGGTTATTGCACCCCTGAAATGTGGAGATGAGTCTGCTAGTTATATTATTTGGTGGCAGGGTGCAAGTTTACAGGTGTGGCTACAGTTTGCAGTGCTACAGGGCTGAGAAGAAGGAAATGAGACCACCTCCATATCTAGTTCCCTAAGATGCCTTTCAGTGGACCTTCCTTTTAGAGTTGGCTTGCAGAGGCTCCTGCATGCCTGTGTTCCAAACTGAGAGTTGGGACTGCTCTAGTTATGCATCTGTGCACATGGCTGTTTTATTTTTCCCTGGATGGCCTTGCCTCGGATACTGCCTGCTGCCTATGTGGGTTGCTAGGAAACTGGCAGAGGCCTGGATTCTCCTTGCTCAGGACAAGGTCCAAGCCAGCTTCCTGGGGCCTTGAACCAGCAAGCATCACAAGAACCAAATACATGCTCTCTGCCCTGATCCTTTTCCTCAAGACACCTCGACTTCTTTCTGCACATTCAGTGGCCATTTGCCACATAGAAGCATTCAGGGGAGGCTAGGCCTGTCATGTTGGTATTCAGATGCCTTTATCAGGAAATGAGGGTAGTCCCAAATCCAAATGACAGTGAGATTCCTTCTAATTGTTTTTCTAGGGCCTTTGTTGGGTCACACTTGAGCTCTGTCCCCCTCTCTCTGCTATCTGCATGGTCTCCTGGTACAGCCGGTGCTTCTCCTGATGCCTCACACCTTTCGAGGGAAAGAAAAGCTGGATGTGCATTTTTGGCCATGGAGTCCTAGAAGGAATTAACCACCGTGTCATTTTTATGACAAACTTGACAGGTCCTTAGAAGCTACACCTCCTAGAAGTCTTATTGATTCATTGCTCTGTTACCTTCCTGCTTGCTGAGCACAATGGTGAGAGAAGGATCTAAAAATTAGAATTGGGCTTTGGAGAGTGAAGAGGCAAAAAGATTGCACATTCTGTAGGGATGTTCCTTCTCATTTCTGTTGGATTTGTTTTAAATCTTAAGAAAGCTGTCTTCTTCCACTTGTCTTGGGAAAACTGCTCTCCGGGTTACACATGGGCTAACAGTGTTTCCCTTGAATGCTTTTTCTGGGGTTGGTGTGTCCTTTTGGTGGGCATGTAGATTAGTGTAATTTTTCTGCCAATGCCTATCTATTTTAAATGTAAAATGAGCTTATTTTTTGATAAGGCATTCTGACTTCTGTGCAGTATGTCTAAAATATTCCTCATTACAACATTTTTTAATTTCTGTTTTGTTTTTTTTTAATTGGTAAACTGATCACTTGAACTGCTTAAAATCGTGATATCATATCCTTGCTGTGAATTACTGTGCAGCTGTTAAAAATGATGGCACATATGTACTTTTTAGTTGGGAAAATGGCTTCAACATTGTATAAAAGTATAACATATATAGTATATCTCATTTATGGAAAATCATGATATAGTATATTATATATGTAGATTATAGATGGAAAGATAGATATTGGCCAGAAATGTCCATCTTGTTGATAGAATGTAGTGGTTTTTATTTTTTTGTTTCTTTCGCTATTGCCATAAAAAATAACCAGATGTCATTTCTTAAATTCTATTAAAGATGTCACCTTTCTAAGGGTTCTCGAACCTGACTGTGCCTCTGAGTCAGCTGGTGAACCCTTCAGCATACAAATTCTGGGGTTCTGCACCTGAATTTGGCTCTGTGAATCTGGGCTTGGAACTGTGTCTTAACAAGCTCTTGATAAAGGAAATACCCTGATAAAGGAATTTCCATGGAAATCTTGTCTCAAAACAGTGTCATGAGGTTTCTGTGTTTTCCCTTTCTTTATATAAATGAGTCTAGGGGCACTTCTAATTGTTAGAATCCTTTCTGTTGAATTGTTGTCTATTTTGTTACTTGCAAGGGTAAACACAGTTGTTTCCTGTTCCTGTTCCTGTTCCATAAGAGAATCTTTCTTGTGATATTATTACTCGGTAGAATGTAAATGATACTGTGTGTATTTTGTAACTTTTTTAAACTGTGCCATGTGTATTTGTACTTTGTTGATGTCACTAAATATTTTTCCACCACATGAATTTTAACAGCTGTACAGTGTACCCTGGTATGAAGGTGTCTTAGTTTACTGCTGAGCTAACTGGCCCATCCTCTTTCTGTCATTTGTCCCTGTGCATGTACCTTCTCCACTCAATTGAGTACACGTCTCTAGCATTTCTAACTCATTCTTTGTATGAAGTTGTTTCTAAGCTCCTTACCATCCCCATCACCTGCCTCTGACTTGTTTGCTTATTGATGTGTCCCCTGGGTGACAATGCTCTTTTATAGGATGTGGTGGTCTTGGTGAGACCTCACTGGTTGGTTATAGGGAGTCTTTCTCCTTCCTTGATATAGACACCAAATCATTAACTTTCTATTCTTTTATTAAACAACCAAATCAAACCTTTTGGCTCCTTGTGGTCCCAAACTTGTGGTCCCCTGAAATCAGGGTTTTGTCATTGCCTTTGTTTTCATACAACAGACAATTCAGTCAGGTCTCCCAGTCCCCTGAACCTGAGGACAGGATTTGACCTGTATTTTTGTTTTGCTTCATCCTGTTTTTTTCCATTGTTTCATTGTGTTAGCTGGCTGCCCTCTCAAATGTGTAATATCTGGAAATGTGACAGTGAAGGGTATGTTTGTGTGTGTGTGTGAGAGAGATTGATTATATATGAGTGTATACATTTATTTTTTATTTTTCAGTTCAAAAGTATTTTTTTTGTCTATTGTTTAAAAATATTTCTCTGGGAATGCAGAGAACCATAAAAAAGAAAAGCATCAGTAATCCCACCATCCAAAAATGGTTTGAATTTTAAACATTTTGACATATATAACTCTAGCCTTTTCTGTGCAGATGGGGTACTATTATTCTGTGTATTTTATAATTGGCTTTTTCTAACTTTACAATGTTTGACTTCTTTAATATCACTTACTGTTTTTCTACCACATGATTTCTAATAGCTGCACAGTACTCCACTATATGAAGGTTCCATGATTTATTTAGCTACCCTCCATCTGACATTCTGATTGTTTCCAGTTTTTCACTATTATAAACAAAACTTTAATACATAATATAAACAAAAGAGCTCTTTCTATATCAAAGATGTCAAATATGTACTTACTTTTTGTTACAGTTTTACCCCTCCCTCTGCAATTCAGCCTTATCTTTTACTGTTTAAGATATTTTGAGATTCTAAAGTTTGAAGTTTTTATATGGTGAGATCTTTTCATTTTTGCTTACTTCTCCTTAGTTAAGCTTAAAAGTTCCTTTCCCCTGCCAAGATCATGTTCATTTATATCTCCTCTTAGTTCTTTTATGGCCTCATGTTTTGACACTAAACTTTGTAATCCATCTGGAGTTTATTTTGGTATATGTTGTGAGGCAAAGATCTCTGTTTGTTTTTCTCAATTAGTTACCTGTCCCAGCCCCATTTCCTAAGCAGCCCACTATCCTTTTCTGCAGTGCTTAGAAGTGCCACCATGTCACACACTAAATTCTTATTTGGATCTGGTCCTAGACTTTCTCTTGTTTCATGAATTTGCCTTGACTTGGGCCCATACAAAACTGTTTTAATTATTTTAGTTTCACTGCCTGGTTTTAAGTATAATATTTCTCATCACTCATCTTCTAAAAATGTTTTTAATTTTACCTGTTTATTACTCTCTGTGAGTTTTAGACTTTTTTTTTTTAATAGGTGGAAATGACGCCTATCTCTATTCAAGTGTTATTAGAAATGTTAGATAAGAGAGGTCCAGTTATTAATAGATGATTATGATCTGTAGACATTTCCCTCCAAGTTGACTTTATTTGTTTTGTTTTGTTTTGTATTTTTATTGTTAAATTTATTGGGGTGACATTGATTGGTAAGAATTACATAGTTTCCAGTTATACAATTCTACATTACATCGTCTGTGCATTGCATTATGTGCTCACCACCCAGAATCAGCTCTCCTTCCATCACCATATATTTGATGCGCTCTCCGACCCACCTTCTCCTTTACCCTCAGGTAACTACCAAACTTGACTTTATTCTTGATCAGGGTTCTTTAAACCTAAATTCTTAAGTACACAGACCCCTTACCAGACTAGAATCAAATCCTCATCTTTGTGGATTGTCTTAGAGGATATCCCAGGAGATAAAATCAGATGTCAGTATGTCCCCTCTAAGAGTCCCCTATCTGCCAGTTCAATATTAGTAATAAAGCAGTTGTGACATTATTGGGGTTGGGTAACTAGGGGGAGAGTTAAGGAAAGATAGAAGTTAGTCTTTTTTCTATACTTAATAAATTTATGTCTACTTATAATTTTATTTATTTTCTAAGTTCTTACAAACATCTGCCTAAGTGATTTTAGATTTTTGTTACCTATAATGCTCAGTCCATAATTTTCAGGTACTGGTGCCATTAAGAATTAGGAAATGTTCCCCTCTTGAATGTTATTATTTTTTTTTTTTCCCGGGATGAGTTAAAACACTGAAATGCCTAGGAAAGTGTGCATTGACACGTTTGGTATTTGGTGCTGTTATCTGTTTCTTTTTGAAACCGCCCTTAATAGAACTGTGCCTGGCACATAAGCACTCAGATAACTGCTGCTGTTAACCACACACACCTCTGCTTTAATAAAATGAGCACATACTGTATGTGCTTTTAAAATTCACACTGCGACTCTGCTTTGAGAGGATGTGTTTCTGTTAAGACCTGGCTTGGTGGATGTGTGCACACACGTAGAGGCCGATGATGCTGATCGTGGAAACTTACATGGAGATGAGTGGCAAGGCCGACCCTTCGTTATTGCGTTCTGTGATTCTACGTATTTATAGAAGATCGGCTCATGAGATAGGATCAGTGTGGTATTAGAAAATGTTGTATGGCTTGATTCTTTATCATTAATGCTATTTTAAAGGCACATTTTTTTTTTACCTTGAATCTTTAATGTTTTTTGTTTGTTTTTGTTTTTATTGTTTTTTTGACAGAGAGAGCGAGAGAGATACAGAGACAGAGAGAGAACTGAACTGGGGGAACTCCCCAGTTCAGCATATGGGTCCACACGGGCCAGGGCCAGGATTCTATCCTTGGTCCCAGGTGCTGCAAAGTGAGCGCTTAACCCACTGAGCCATCCCAGCTTCCCCAAGGCACATTTTTGTAGTTAAAAAAATTAGAGAATAATACAAGCCAGGGGTAAATAGAGGAGAAATGTATGCCAGATATTTGTAGAAGACAGTGTGAGTTGGGCATCCAGGAAAGAGGGCATTCATTGCTTCCTGCTCACATCTTCATCATTTTCTCTGTGACAAAAGATAATGATAAAGATCACTGTGGAAATTAAATAATGTGGGCTGCTTGGGGGAAAGTGACAGTTCTTATCCAAACTTTTCTGGTTCCTTCCTTGATTTTCTAGAAGCAGCTCATTTTCTTAATTCTTTTTGATGGCAAAATATCAAACATGTAACAGTTGGGATTATTAAACAGGTGCACATTGAGATATTTGCAGGTCGAGGGCCATGCCTGGGCTGTTTCCCCTCAGCCTGGGTTATTTGGTCTCTTTCTGTCTTAGCATCCTCTTTCCCCACAGAAAGTTGTTCCATCCCTAACCTCTGTGGTCAATTGCTATCTCTGCCACTGGGAACCTGCAGAATAGTAGGAAAATAAATGTTATTGGGGCTGATAATTGCAGGCTGGTATCTGGGGTAAACCGGGGTGAGGCTATCTGTAAGTCGTGTCCCATGGGTTTTGAACATCTTTCGTACCTTTGACCAGCTCAGATGTTCTGTATTTCTTGCCACACAGTAAAGATAAAGGACCATCTTCTGTTGGGTTGGGAGTCCTTAGACCTGCAATGTTGAGTACAAACAAATGCCACAGTGGGTATGCTTCTCTCCAGGGAAGCATCTCTCCTGTGTGCCTCTAGACCTCCTGTCCCGAGTCCCTGTTCTTTCTGAATTGTGACTTGATTATCTTGAAGGTTTGGAGTTGTATATACCAAGAAGCAGGATAACAGAAAGCTCTCTGGACAGCATGGTCCTAGAGCCAGGTGGCCTGATTTCAAATCCTGCCCCTGTCACTTATTAACTCTTGTTGCCATAAGCAGATGATATACCCTCTGTATGCCACCTTTCCCCATTTCTAAATGACGTCAGTCATTGTAATGTTGCCACATCACCTTCATTGGGCTGTTTTGAGGATTAAATGAGTTAATGTGTATAAGTATTCAGGGGCCTGCCTGGCATATAGTGAGTGCTCTGCAGCCGTGAGCATTTATGCACCTGTATTGTTAAGAATCGAGGTATTCAAAGCAAAGACAACAAACAGCTCTATGACTTTTTAAATAGACATTTTCATTTCTGTTTGCATGAAGAGAAGGTTATCTTTTTTACAAGATATTTTCATTTTATTTAACAACGTAATTACCAGAAGATGGAGCTTTTGCCCTCCTCTCCCCCTGCCCCCCTTGATTTTCGACTTAGTGACTCACTTCTGTTGAATAAAGTGTGGAATGGGACAGAGTAAACCTGCCAGTGCAGGAGCCTGGCAGGGGCAGCACCTTCCCCAAGTGATCAAGGGCAATGTAATCAGTGAAAAGCTGTGTTAATGTCATGTACCCCTGAGATGATGTGATGGGCGAGGTACTCCACTCAAATCCATAGCCTTCATTTAGTTGTGAAAAAACATCAGATAAACCCAATGGAGGGAACTGCTACAAACACCTGACCAGCGCTCCTCAAAAGTGTCGAAGTCACTGAAGATGAGGGAAGCCTAAGGAACCATCACAGATTAGGAGACATCAACTCATTGCAACACAGGATCCTGGTTTGGATCCTAGAACAGAAAAAGGATATGAGTAGAAAGATGGATAAAATCAGAATAAAGTCTGTCCTTTAGTAATAGCATTGTACCAATGTCACCTACTTGGTTTTAACAAATGTCCCAGAATTTAAGACCTAAATGCTAAAATTAGGGGAAGTGGAATGAAGAATATTTGGGGACTCTGTACTATTTTTATTACTCTTCTGTACATATAAAATTATTTCAAACTAAAGGAACAAAAACAACCAATAACCCACAATACATCCTTGTTCAAAAAATGTTTTATCACTTTAGAAAAACATGAAGTAAAAAGCGGAAGCCTCACCCCTGCCTCCTGTTCTGTATTACACCTCTCAAGGCCAGCTACTGTTAACATCCCGTGTTCCTTCCAGCCCTTTTTCCTAAGTACCCATTAACATTTTTATTAAAAATCTCAAAAAGCCTTTTTTACTCCCATTCTGCTTATATTCCTTAGATGTAGTAAACCCTTTCCTTTTAGTGCAATTGTTTTCCAAATAAATTTCTTTTCAGCCAGATTTTGGCTCTTCCATGAGACTTACTTGAAGTGGTGTTTGTTTAGCCGGCACTTAATTTTATTTTCCACTTGTACTTCTAACCCATCCAGGTCCCATTTTTATTGCCTCTGCCTTTGCTAGTCTTTCTAAAACCTCCCAAATTAGCATCATCTGAGAATTTAATTAACTTGCTGTTTACTAACCCTCTCCTTTCAAGATAATTAATGAGGATGTGAAGTGACACTGGGCTTGACACTACTCCCAGTGGCACTGGAGCTGGCACATCTCCGAGCGGCCCTGTGGGCTTGTGGTCTCACCTTGTTTACATGCTGCTGGTGCCCAGACTGTGTGGACATACGAGGTGCAGGTTCCTGATGGCAGAAGTTTGCTTAAAATCAGGCTTTCCTGCCTCACCTTTTATCCACTCATTTTCTGCTTTGTTAATTAAAAAGTCTCGTTTTACTTAGAATGGAATGCTTGTTTTTTTGTGTTATTCCCTAGACAGAGTTTCTATTACCAGGCTTGAAATTAAACCAGCTGAGAGAATCAGGTGTTACAGTTCCCTTTTGTATCTGTAAAAGTAGCAGCAGAGCATCTCCTGCATTTTCATCTCCCCGCCCCCAACTTTCTACTAAATTCAGGAAACTGGAGGTTATCATTGAGCTAGGATTCAGTGCTGTCCACTAGATCTTTCTGTGATGACGACGGTGTTCTATGTCTGCACTGTCCAACACAGAAGCCACTGTTCACATGTGGCCGCTGATCACTTGAGATGTGGCTCGTGTGACTGAGGAACTGAACTTTTAACTCTTAATATAAATTAAAATAGTGTTTTGTGGCACATGACTACAGTGTTGGGCAGCCACTGTTAGTCATCTTTTGTGTGCCATGGCTTATCTGTGGCAGGTCTAACACCCCCAGAAGCTCCCACACCCTCCCCAGCAACTTTCTTCTCTGGCAGAAAAGGTAAACTGATTTCACTGTCACATTCGACAAGCTGTAATTAGGAAGGTAACTTTTCTGAAGGAAAAAGATGTTACTTTCTAAATCCAAATGCAAATGACTTGGATTATCCGTGTCACTGAGCGCTTCATTCAGGCAGATAATTGAGAATTGACAGTGTCCTTTTCCCTCAATTACTTCCTGATCATTCCGTGTGTTACAATGGGAGAAACATGAAGCTGTTTTTAAATAGCTATGTTAATGTCCTCATTAATTTTACCTTTTCCTAGCAATTAACAAATATTAACTCCTGTGGCAGAATTGAGTTGACTTCCCTTATGAAGCCACATTCATCCTCAATTCCTTTCCCACCCAAGCCTGGTGTAGCCCAGCTTTTTGCCTCTTGTTTTGTGGAATGTGGCTGCAACAGAGGAGCTGTTTGTCAGGGGACCTCCGCATTGGGTTATTCACAGTGTAGAACAGTGTGGCGTGAGCAACCCAGACCAGAACTAGACGATTTGGAGTTAACTTCCATGACCCCCCACTCGCCAGCCACATTCTCTTACACATGGCACAAATCCAAGTGCCCACAGGGGCTGTGCAGCTATTGTCAAATCAGTGCCAGTGCTGGGCTGAGGAGTGACCGCCCCATCTTACCTAGATACATGTTGACATTAGGGACTGTGGAGATAAATGTTGACATTAGGGACTGTGGATGTGGATCGAGTATAGCCAGAATGAATATATGAATATAAATAATCTCCAGATATATATAGTTTAATTGAGTTTCATTAATAAAATCTCAGTTGCATGGGAAATTTGCAGATTTTAAAGTGATAATCATTAAATAAGAATTGTTTAAAGCCCTGACAGTTACACAGCTCATACCTACATGCTGCCCAGTTGCTGCCAGTTTGCCATCTCTGACTTAACTCCCTCTCCTCTGTCTGCTCTCTGTCCACTAGGGTCTACAGGGCTGAATACACATAGGTGGTTTCATTGAGAGAATGTTTATTTTCCTAAATCCAGACTTCCTGACCACTCATTGTTGGATGTCAAGATCATTGCTAGCATTCTCCTCTTAAGAGGTGCTTAGGAAGTAAGAGCACAGCATGTAGGAAGGATGATATTGACCTAACTTTTCACCTTTTTGTTTTACTTCCTCGCTATTTAAACCTGGATTATTTTCAGCTACTAGAGGGAATAGAAGAAGCGTGGTTATTTTGTTGTTATTGCTAATTCTATCATTAGTTTAGTTAAAAATTGAATCAATTACAGGTACTGTTTGCTTGTGAATAAATATATAACCTTAACTCTTATTCATGTGGTGTTACTCATTGTGGGTAGGAGAACACATAATGCAAGTTCTTACGTTCAAGAGGGTGAACACAGGGGACGAAACTTAATTGTTTTGGAGTCATTTCATAATTCAGAGTTAAATGGTACTTGAATTACTGGTGACCTTCAGTTTGAAACAGTTTATTTTTATATCAAGTTTGCAAGCCAGGCACTTACTGAATTTTGACAAGTTGAAAGAAACTTACTTCAGTTAACGTGTGTGTGTGTGTGTGTGTGTGTGTGTGTGTGTGTGTGTGTGTGTTCTCTTCATTGACATTTAGCACAGCCCCGCCAAAGAGGTGAATCCATCTAGTCACTTGTTTTCATAAGTAAAGTTTCATTAGAACACAGCCATGCCCTTTCTTTTACATATCATCCATCACTGCTTTTGTGCTGTGATGGCAGAGTTGAGCAGTTGCGACAGAGATGGTCTGGCTGTTAAAACATAAAATATTTGTTGTCCAGATATTTACAGAAAAAGTTGGCTCACTGCTGGCCTAGACGATAGAAACATGTTTTCTGAAAGGCCATATATTTATGAATTCTGGGGAAACTATGGAGTAAAAAATCATTCTACCCAGACTGTCCTTAAAACTATAGTTGGGGATGCCGGGATGGCTCAGTGGGTTGAGCACACTCTGTGCAGCCCTGGGGCCCAAGGATCAAGTCCCAGTCCCTGTCTGTGCAGACGCATATGCTGAACTGGAGTATGGCCCCAGTTCGGTTCTTTCATGGGCAAGCTTTCCATGTGGGAGGCCTCCCAGTTCAGCTACCAGCTCATGGGGGGGGGGGGGCATGCCTTCCATCCGGGAGGCCCCTGAAATGAAACCATGTCGAAAACTGATGACATACAACTGTGGAGACTGCTCTGGGCCCTCCCCCTGCTCTCTCTGTCTCTGTCTCTTTATCAAAAACAAAACAAATCTTAAAAAAAAACTATAGTTGTCAGCTCTGTTAACTCTGGTTTATTTCTGTGACCTTAAAAATTAGCTTATTAGATGTTGAATGCAATGACCTTGGTTGGTTTCATGGTAACTAAACCTGCATCAGCTTTTCCTTGATATACTGCTGGTTGTTTTATTCAGTGGACTGAGTAGCTTTCAACGTTTCTATGGGAAAGATACTGCTTATTAGTGGATATGTTCAGCCTTCAGTTTAGCTAAAACCTGAATGCTTTCTCAACCTGAAACAGAGGGTATTATTCTAAATGTTAAGTAATATAGCTCTCTGCAAAAACAAAGTGCTTCCCAGTCATTATTAGCTGTGTGCCATCATCATTCCTTACAATCATACCATGAAGTTGGTTCTTAGTATTGCCATCCAAATTTTATCACTGAAGCGGGAAAGAAGGGTAACTTGCTGAAGGTCACATAATAACAAAGCCTGCTGACAATTTGTGTCATCTCATGAGTCATGTTGGCATTGGGGAATGCAGCTGGCACCAGTGGGACTCATACCCAGAGGCAAGCCAGTCCTTCTAACAGGTTCTTTCTCAGCAAAATTCAGTGATTTCATTAGTGAGATAAGTGAATGGGCAATCATGTAATTAATTCATCTTTTTGTAGACCAAGGACCCCAATGAAATCAGATGGAGGGAAAGGCTTTCTGAGTTTTCAAGTGCCCCTTCCATCCAATTCTCATTACCAGACAACTTTTAAAAAATGTTTGCTTGACCATTTATGAAGTATGTTCATACTGATTTACTAGCCAGAGCCTCATGGACCCTTGTTGTGTGCTGGCGTTATTCCATTTTATAATTAAGGAAGAGCCCCCC
>PVKE010032709.1:0-18208 GCA_004027555.1 Craseonycteris thonglongyai
CCCAAGTTCACAAGGGCTGTGATAGGCCAATGCGCCCCAAGTTCACAGGGGCCGTGATGCGCCAATGCGCCCCAAGTTCACAAGGGCTGTGATAGGCCAATGCGCCCCAAGTTCACAGGGGCCATGATGCGCCAATGCGCCCCAAGTTCACAAGGGCGGTGATAGGCCAATGCGCCCCAAGTTCACAGGGCCCATGTTGGGCCGGCGCGCCCCAAGTTCACAGGGGCCGTGATGGGCCAATGCGCCCCAAGTTCACAAGGGCGGTGATAGGCCAATGCGCCCCAAGTTCACAGGACCCATGTTGGGCCGGCACGCCCCAAGTTCACGGGGCCCACGGGATGGACCGGCGCGCCCCAAGTTCACAAGGGCTGTGATAGGCCAATGCGCCCCAAGTTCACAGGGCCCACGCGATGGGCCGGCGCGCCCCAAGCTCACGGGGCCCACGCGATGGACCGGCGCGCCCCAAGTCCACGGGGCCCACGCGATGGACCGGCGCCATCATCCAGGCTGGACCACCTGCCACAGTGACCGTGGCCAGCGGGCGCCACAGGCCACAGGCCGCCGCCGGGCACCTTGCCTCCGGTCTGGGGCCCCCGCCAGGGCCCCGAGAACTGGGGCGCCCCCAACGTCCCCCCAGGACTCCCACGCACATGCAGGATCACCACCCAGCTGCCAGCACCGCGCGGTCCCGGAACCAGCTGCGCCCACGGGGCCCGTCCACCCGCCGGGCCACCCCCACGTGGGGCTGTGCCTCGGGGCGCGCAGGACGTCATGTGCCGCGGAGGCCAATGACGTGAGAGCCGCTGCGCAGGCGCGCAATGCGCAGGACGCGGAGGCCGACGACGTGAGAGCCACTGCGCAGGCGCACAGCACGCAGGACGCCGTGGGCCGCGGCGACGTGAGAGCCGCTGCGCAGGCGCACGGAGCGCAGGACGTCATGTGCCGTGGAGGCCGACGACGTGAGAGCCGCTGCGCAGGCGCACGGAGCGCAGGACGCCGTGGGCCACGGAGGCCGATGACGTGAGAGCCACTGCGCAGGCGCACAGCACGTAGGACGCCGTGGGCCGCGACGACGTGAGAGCCGCTGCGCAGGCGCACAGCACGTAGGACGCCGTGGGCCGCGACGACGTGAGAGCCGCTGCGCAGGCGCACAGCGAGGCCAGGGCGCCCAGCCTCGGGGGGGACCCGGTGACAGAAGCCGCTCCGCGGGAGGGCCCGCCTGCTGTCAGTCACGCAGCCTGGGCCCCGCCCCCAGGGAGGCTGCGACCCCGTCGCCCGCGCTCACACTGAGTGTTTCGTACTGAGAACAGGAACGACACCAGGACAAGGCGGGCGGTGCCGGACTCACGTGGGGGCCCCGGAAGCTTCTCCACGCCGTGGTCGGGGGCCCCGGAGTGAGCGGCGCCCCGGGAGCGCGTGGGGCGCACGTGCGCGCTCTGGCGCCCCGGCGGACTCGTGCGCGTCCCCAGAACCGGGGCTCCGAATCCCTCTGCGGTTCCGAGCTCAGCCCGCCGCCCGGTGTCAGGGCCGCAGAGAGCGCGCCGGCTGTGGAACGAGCCTGCGGGCCGCTCGCCGTTGCGCGTGGGAGGGACACGGGTGGCGCCCGGCGCGCCCCCGTCCCCGAAGCCTCCAGGACACTTGAGCTGAGGATTTTCCGCCGCTGCCTCCGCACAAAGGTGCGTTTGTTTGGGAGCAAAGCCTCCGCCTCTGCGCGTTGCTATTGCGCAAGACTGAGAGGCACCGGGCCCCGGAGCAACCGAGGTCCCTGGAGGTGAAACCCCGCAGGGCCCCAGGGGTCGATTTGGGACGCCCTGCAGGACGCCCTTCCCTCGGGCCCTGTAAAGCCCGGGGGCTCCGGCAGCAGGGCCTGGTGGCAGCGGCCCCGGTGGGCTCTCGGGCCCTTAGGCGACATGTAAGGCCTGAGAATGACCCGGGATGACGCCTCTACAACACACACGTGACGAAGACTCACCGTGGAGGCTCCACCTGCAAGGGAGACACTGTGCCCGTCACGCCTGGAGAGTTGGCGCAGGAGAGTCGTTTCAGAAAACGCGGGCGTCTCCTGAGCCACCTGGTTGTCATGGCTGGAAAGGCGAAAGGGGGTCCCCATGCTCCCCTCCCAGGTCCCCACGCCGGGAAGACCAGCCGGAGCACGTGGACTCCCTCCCCACCATCCTCCTCGCCGGTGCTTACACGTCCACACTCCTCCTTCAGTCACGGCGCTGACTCTAGGTGGCGTTTCCCCAAACTCCTTTCCAGAACGTACCTCCCGGTCTGCCTCCCTGGGTTTCATCATCGCAACCACAAAAGAAATGCCATAAACACAATCCTCATCCAGTTCTCTTTTCCTGGATTGAGCGCAGGGATGCTTGAATTGCCCTTTGTTCTTCCAGGCCGACGTGCCCGGTCAGGCCTCCGTGTGAGGCGCGGGTCCCGCCAGCCCCTGGCTTCACACGTGCGCCCTCAAAGTTTAGTCTGAAACGTGTCTGCAGCTAAACCCTCCCGGACGGGACCAGAGACGCACCCAAGACCCAGACAGCGGCGCTCTGTTCCCCGAAACAGCGCACGTGCCTCTTAAGACGTCCTTGGGACCCACGACCATGACCCATGGCCTTTGCTGCCAGTCAGCGCCCACAGCCGCTCTCCCGACTCCTCCCTCCACCTTTACCGACAGGACCAGTGCTGGTGACCGCACCCCACGACCGGGACCCACGAGGATTCCCTGTGACTGGACCCCAGGGCCCCTCATGACCGCCCCCAACAACCACTGTCTACCACCCTCCCCAGTGACCTTCACTGCAACCTCCTGTGACCGTCACCCATGACCACGGGCCACGGCGACCCGTGTGGCCTTGAACTTCCTCCATGTGAAGTTTGGAGGCCACAGTCTTGACACAGGAGAGCTGAGATCTCAGACGACCTCATCCTGAGAAAGGAAACTGGGTGACTGCAGCGGCTGAGAGAAGCAGTCAGATCCCAGGCTGCTGCCGGAAGCTGGGATGTCTCAGCGGGTCCAGCGCTCGCTTTGCAGCCCTGGGGACCGAGGATTGAATCCCAGTCCCAGCCCGTGTGGACCCACCTGCTGAGCTGGGGTGAGCCTCCCATGCGGGAGGCCCCCACTTGGTCCCTGCCTTGTGTAGCCCCCACCCACCAGTGGAGAATGAAACCACATCACAACAATGTGCAACCGTGGAGACCACTCTGGGCCCTCCCCCTTCTCTCTCTCTCACCTTCTCTCAAACGATAAATTAAAAAAACAGTAACAACAACAAACAAATTTATAAGTAGGGAGCTGACACGATTGTTTGACTTCCAGATGGTAATCACGAAATAGTTGGGATAAAGTTTTTCTTAAACATCTTCACACACTTAAAAGTTCACGAACAGGGCATGAGGGCAAAGCGGCAACGAGAAGAGGCAGAACCCAGACCCTGATGAAATCGCGTTCAGACTGTCGGAGGACCCGGTGGACAGGGGACCGCACGCAGCACCTTCTTCCATGCGGACGGTCCGCTAGACCGGCCTCCAGACACCTGAGCAGGTGCCTGGGGCATGTGGCAGGGCAGGCGGGCCCGTGTTCCCCTGGCTCTTCCCAGAATCCCCTGCAGGGGCTGTGCAGTCGGCCAGGCCTGGGCCCCCACACACGCCCCTCAGCCAGGTGCGCACAGGACCGACCTCCCTGGCGGGACCACAGGTGTTCTCGTCTCAACAGACCACGTGTCCTTGTAAAATCTGCGGCTCCTGCCAAGCCGGCAGTTTTTAAAACACACCCTCCCTCCCCGCGGCCCGACTGCAGCTCTGGTAATGAACTCGGGACCTGGGAGCGTCGCACACCTGGGGCCCCGAAGGCGCTGCGTCAGATCATGGCTCCCAGGTGCCAGGAAGGGGCCGGGAGGAGGGAGCACAGGTCCAGGGGGGAGGAGGGGCGGATGGAAAGACGGGGGCGCACCAGCCTCACACGCACAGAGCCACCAAACCACCTGAAGACGCGCGGTCTGAGGGGTAAATTCAAGGCAGCTGTTCAGCGTTCAAGAGAATAATTGCATTCTTAATGTGTTGTCATTTCATTGGGGCAAACGGAGGTGGGGGTGTTCTGCTATGGTGTTTTTTTTAAGATTTATTGATTTTTAAGAGAAGGTGAAAGAGAGAGAAGGGGGTGGGCCCAGAGCAGTCCCCATAGTTGTGCATCAGCAGTTGTGACGTGCTTGCACACCACACGGGTGGGTGTGGGGCCACTCGGGGCGGGAGCTGGGCTGGGGCCTCCCGTGTAAACCTGGCCGCGGAGTCATCCCGGCAGTTACCAGCCTGTGGGGTTTGCACGGGGCTGGGATTCGATCCCCAGGCCCTGAGGCTACAAGGCAAGCGCTCAACCTGCTGAGCCATCCCGGCCTCCCTGACACAGTTGCTTTAAGGCTTCCAGCCTCAGTGCCCCGTGTGAAGCTTCTAACCTCAGCCAATAACAAGAGGGTGCAGGGGGGAGTTCAGCAAGGAGAACATTTGCTTCCCCCCCTTTAGTCAGGCAGCCTAGAAGGACATTTCGTGGCGGGCGCTCGCGGCCCACACGTGTCCACCTCCCCCCGGCTTGCAGCCCACACGTGTCCAACCCCCCCGGTTCATGGCCCACGCGTGTCCACCTCCCCTCCCTGGATCAGCGCCCAGGTATCGTCACACTTCTCCCAGGTCCCTGGAGGTCAGGGCCACGTGTGACAGGACAGAGCCTGAGAGCTGTCCCGGGCTGCAATGGCGAAGGTGACACCAAGGGCCCAGAATGACCTGATCGTCACCTGAACTCTCACTTTGATTCCCATCGTGTCTCCAGGTACGGTGTCCGGGGACAACTGTAAGGACTTTACAGGCAACAAAGACTGAGAAACTGCCTCCCAGACACGGTGGCGCTGAGCTGTTTAACTCACAGGCAGCGCGGGTTTGATGCGTTGTGTTCTCAGACCCCGACGGCCACATCCGTCGCCCAAACGCTCCATCAAGTGGGAAGAGCCAGAGCCTCTGTCTTGCTGTTCATAGGAAACAAGATCACAGTTGTCTCGTCTCAGAAACCAAGGCCGTGTGGCCCATGGAGTGCAGGAGAGAGTAACATCTTCATGTTACGTTAATGCACCCAAAGGACGCAGCACGGGTGTGGAGACCAGCTGGACCCCCCAGCCCCCGACTTTTGGAGGAAATGCTTCAGGCTGCACATGTGCCGATGGGGGTCCTGCCAGGGCACGCTGCTGAGCGTGACATCGGCCTGCCCACGGGAAGCTGCGGAATTTCCTCCTGCAAAGAAGTCCCGGGGCGGCGGGCAGAGCGCGGGGTTCCCACGCTGTGTCTTCCAGATGTGCTTCCTATGGGTTCAGAACTAAACTGGGGGGGCCGGGAGGCTCAGCGGGGTGAGCGCTTGCTTTGCGGCCCTGGGGTCCGAGGATCGAGTCCAGCCCTGGCCCGTGTGGACCCACATGCTGAACGGGGGTGAGCTTCCCCTGAGGGAGGCCCCCAGCCCAGTTCCCACGCTCTGAGGCCCCCGCCCACCCGTGTGGAACGAAACCATGTGGAAAACGGATGATGTTCTCTCATTATCTGTCTCTGTCAACAATAAAAAATAAATCTAAGAAAAAATCCTTAATTACTTGGCTCACATTGTATTTCCGGGGGACAGGACTGACCTAGTGCCCCCCACTCCCCGCACACTGAAGCACAGTATAGAACACACCACTGGGAAAAATAACCTCTAGTACTAAGCCTACGCCCCAATTACACAAATTTATTTGTGAAGAACCAAAATATCTCTCATGTTTGCCAGACAAGCATCCTAAAAATCTAAATATGTTCCTTTGTTTTTCTTTTTTTAAAGAAAAGAAACAGATGTCGCGGTGCAGGGGGCGGGGGAGGGCCTGTGCACGGCCCCCGCTGCGCCCCAGATTGGGAAGGACAGGGAATCGTTCACGGCCGGCAGACAAATGATTCCAATTCCGCGGCGTGTTTGAGCAAATTGCCCAAACGCGGGCTCGGTTTTCCTGCGTTGCAATTACTAAGCTGGCGGGTGACGGAGCCGGGCGGCCCGACGCCCCCGGGAGGCTGTGTGTCAGCCACGCGGGAGCCGCGGGGGAACTTGGCTGTGAAGCGGCCTCGTAACCCAAGCGGCGCCGCCCCCAGCCCGGAGGGGCCCCTACTTATCGGGGTGCACGGACAAGGGGGGAGGGCCCCTACTTAGGGGGTGCACGGACAAGGGGGGAGGGCCCCTACTTAGGGGGTGCACGGACAAGGGGGGAGGGGCCCCTACTTAGGGGGTGCACGGACAAGGGGAGGGCCCCTACTTAGGGGTGCACGGACAAGGGGGGAGGACCCCTACTTAGGGGGCCACGGACAAGGGGAGAGGGGCCTCTACTTAGGGGCGCATGGACAAGGGGGGAGGGGCCTCTACTTAGGGGTGCACGGACAAGGGGGGAGGGCCTCTACTTAGGGGCGCATGGACAAGGGGGGAGGGCCCCTACTTAGGGGTGCACGGACAGGGGGGAGGGCCCCAATTAGGGGCGCACGGACAAGGGGGATACACTCAGGACCGTGACACCGGCTCAGTGGCCGCTGCTGCAGGGAACATACACGGGGCACAGCCCGCGGGCCGGGGGCAGGGGTGCTGCGTGGCTCTGGAGGGCGGACAGGGGCCGCGGGGCCGTGGGGAGGGAGCACCCCCATGGGCGCTGCTCTCCGGACGCCACACGGGTCCCGTGGCTCCCGGGAAGCAGACCTTCCCCCCCCCCCTCTGGCACGGACGCCTCTGTCGCCCCACGAGACGCGGGCGGCCCCCAGCAAGGACGGCGCTGAGCCCGCCCGTCACGGGCTGTTTGCTTTTGCAGGGGAGCTGAGTCGCCAGCAAGAATCCAAACCAGATTTTAGCTGGGAGACATCCTCTTTCTGGTAAGAGCAGGAACAGCCCGGGCTTGGCTGTGGCAGAGCGGTTTTCCTGGGCGTCCGTGGGCTCCATGGGCGTCCGTGGGCATCTGTGGGCATCCGTGGGCATCTGTGGGCATTTGTGGGCATCTGTGGGCTCTGGGGGTGTCCGTGGGCATCTGTGGGTGTCTGTGGGCTCTGGGGGCGTCCATGGGCTCCATGGGCATCCGTGGGCATCTGTGGGTGTCCGTGGGCATCTGTGGGTATCCGTGGGTGTCTGTGGGCATCTGTGGGTGTCCGTGGGCATCTGTGGGTGTCTGTGGGCTCTGGGGGCATCCGTGGGCTCCATGGGCATCCGTGGGCATTCGTGGGCATCTGTGGGCGTCCGTGGGCATTTGTGGGCATCTGGGGGCTCTGGGGGTGTCCGTGGGCATCTGTGGGTGTCCGTGGGCATCTGTGGGTGTCCGTGGGCTCTGGGGGCGTCGGTGGGCTCCATGGGCATCTGTGGGCATCTGTGGGCATCTGTGGGTGTCCGTGGGCATCTGTGGGTATCCGTGGGTGTCCATGGGCATCTGTGGGTGTCTGTGGGCTCTGGGGGAGTCCATGGGCTCCATGGGCATCCGTGGGCATCCGTGGGCATCTGTGGGTGTCCATGGGCATCTGTAGGTATCCATAGGTGTCCATGGGCATCTGTAGGTATCCGTAGGTGTCCATGGGCATCTGTGGGTGTCTGTGGGCCCCAGAGGTGTCCGTGGGCCCCGGGGGTATCCATGGGCTCTGGGGGCATTCATGGGTTCTGGGGGCATTCGTGGGCTCTGGGGGCGTCCGTGGGCTCCATGGGCGTCCGTGGGCTCTGGGGGCATCCATGGACTCCATGGGCATCCATGGGCCTGGGGGCCGCCGGCTGCCATTTGCCGTGCATGGAGGTGTGCGGGCGAGGTTCTGCTTTTCTTACCCGCGTGCCTCCGATCTGAGTGCACAGGCCTTGCGTGAAAACCACCAGGCACTGGCCCACAGGGCCGCTGTTCCGTCCTGACCACCTCCACGCGGCCACCGAGCCCGTGGCCGCTCCGTGTGGGTCCAGCTGCCACTCCGGACACGTGTAGAGGACCTCAGTCCAAGCAGGGACCGAAACGCAGCAATAACAGAGCGACAGCAGCAGCAGAGAGGGCAGCACCCCGCGCCTGGGGCGTGACGAGTCCTGGTGGGCTGACCACGCGTCCCATTTTAAACAGTGGCCTGTCGCATTTCAAATGGGATGACCATCAGCCTGGTCTCACTGGGCTAAATCCCAGCGGTCAAGAGGCCGACCGGACGTCCCGTTTGACAAGGGTCAGGACCGCAGTTTTCTGGCCCATTTAAAGCTGTGTCTGGTCAGCCTGAGTCCTGGCGACTCCGGATGCCGGTGGGAGAAACCATCAGTGTCTTCCTGCCTCATCGTTGTCGTTTGCACCCCGTCCAGCAAGGTGAGTTCTGGGCGGGTGAGGTGGGCACAGGCCCGAGGAGGGGCCTTTTCAAGGTGGAAGCCGGGGAACTCAGGCTGATGTCAAAACACTCAGCCTGGGGGACCAGTCACTGTCGGGTTCTCAGAGACAGGGCGGCTCATTCACACAGAACAGAGGCTCTGGGTTTCCAGCACTGTGTCCCTGGATCTATGCGGACCCATGACCGCCCCACTCCACACCCCGCTTCCAACGAGCACACTCGGAACTCCACGCAACACACGCACCCGGAAATCCACGCAACACGCACCCGGAACTCCACGCAACACACGCACCCGGAACTCCACGCAACACGCACCCGGAACTCCACGCAACACACGCACCCGGAACTCCACGCAACACGCACCCGGAACTCCACGCAACACGTGCACCCGGAACTCCATGCAACACACACCCGGAGCTCCACACAACACGCACCCGGAACTCCACGCAACACGCCCACCCTGAACTCCACGCAACGCGCACCCGCGTTGGGGGTTCGCACCGATTAGAAGGGAACGTCTTCCCCGCTGGGGGGCCGTGCGTGCTCATCGATTCTTCCCGGGTGTAGCGGTCACATCGCGGGAGGAACGGCCCGGGTCCCGTGCAGCAGCCTGTGCCTGGGATTAACTCTGACATTTGGAGTAAGAAGGCGGCAGTGGGAGGCGGGCGGGTAAGAAATGCCTTCAAAGCAGCGACGCCTGATCCTACCCTGAGCTCCCACGCCCGCCCCCCTCCCGAGCAGCTTATAAATAATATCTGGGACTTGTTTCTATAGGAAGTGATTGATCGCCTTCACATGACCTCTGACGGCATCATTGGATCTGATAGCACGCTGAGGTTATTGCGCCGAAAGACGTGATGGATTGAGGGAAGTGCAGGCAGCATTCTGAGCAGCAATCCAGCGTCCTAGACCAACTCCCGCGTGCGACGCGGGACCCGGAGAGCTGACCGTGACAGGTCAGGGCCCTCGAGAACCGGGCCGAGCGGGGGCCCCGTTCCCCAAAACTTACCCAGGTGAGAAAAACAGTTTCCCACTCAGGGCGTCTTCCGAAGGCTTGCAGCCACGACGGGTCTTCCCCAAGGACATTTTTAGCTTAAAGTCGATGTGACAACAGGGGTAACGTTCAGGACCTGACACGCCGGCCCGGGTGCCACAGGCCCGACAGGCAGATGTCACCCAAGCCCGGGTGGGAGCCCCCAGCAGGCAGGGGCCGCTCTCGGCCACAGAGGTGGGGGACACGTCCTGCCCCACCAGGGACACTATGGGGACGTGGCACCTGGGGGTCCTGCCCCACTAGGGACACCATGAGGACGTGGTGCCCGGGAGTCCTGCCCCACCAGGGACACTACAGGGACGTGGCGCCCGGGGGTCCTGCCCCACCAGGGACACTACGGGGACGTGGTGCCCGGGGGTCCTGCCCCACCAGGGACACTACGGGGACGTGGTGCCCGGGGGTCCTGCCCCACCAGGGACACTACGGGAACGTGGTGCCCGGGGGTCCTGCCCCACCAGGGACACTACGGGGATGTGGCGCCCGGGGGTCCTGCCCCACCAGGGACACTACGGGGATGTGGCGCCCGGGGGTCCTGCACCTGCCACTGGCCACCTGCCCACCTGAGTCACGTCCCACGAGCCATGCGGCAGCTCCCGTCTGCTCTGAAACCAGCGGACACCCGGGAAATGCGTCTTCACGTAAAACCCGCCTGCGGCAAGTGGGCCCGCTCTCCACGAACCTGCCAGCCCCTCTGTGAGGATTCGGAGTGACGTTCTCAGGGCCCTCTCGCCAGACCCCGCGGGGACCACTCACGCACAGAGGGGCCCGGTCTAGGATCGGTCCCGTGTCGGGGTTTCCGGCCCAGGGGAGCACTGGGAATTCTGCCCCTTCGCCCCAAACCGGCCGTTCCCGTCACTGAATGACCACGCACGGCCTCCGGAAGCATCGCACACGGAAGGCGGGTTTACCTGACACCTCACGGACATTTTGGAACAAAGCAGCACCGTCTCGGGGGGCTGATGCTAAGACTGTGGAACCCACGATGGCTACGAATCGTCTGGACAGCGGTATTGCAGCTTCGGAATTTCCTGGAGTTGGACTTTCAAGATTTGAAAAACGCCTGCGGCTTCGGTTCACGGTGGACGGCCCGGAACTCCCAGCCGCTTCGAGCTCTGCTCTCGGTGAGCAGCGACTGAGAAATTGGGAGGCCTGTTTTCTGCGCCGGGCGTGTAGTCATTTCCAGGACAACACCGCCCAGGAGACGTGAGGCGTTTCAAAGAAATTCCTGCCTTCTCTCCCGGCCCCGGGTTTCTCTCACCCTCAGCGGCCACAGCCCACCGGCGGGCAGGGCCCTGAGGGGCACCCGCTCCCACCCCGGTCCTGACCCCAGGGAGGGCGGGTCTGAGGCAGGGACGGGACCCAGGGCACGGGGCCTCCGGCCTCTTCCTGCTCCTTTCCTGAGTGGCCCCTCACCCTCCACCATTCAGGCCTCTGTGTGGGGCCATGGCCGCTGCGGGGTTCCTGGCAAACCCGCCGGGACTGGGTTCTCCGGGGAGCCAGGCCCAGTGACGCTAGAGGGACCCCCCGCGGGCAGCGGGACCCCCGGCGGCCCAGGACCTGACGTCCAATGTGTGTGATGGATGCCGCGAGCCGGCCAGTGGGGGGCGGGCACAGGCACAGGCAGCGGGGGCACCTGTGAACCCCGCTGGTCCTTGCAGATGAGGGGACCCGAGCAGCAAAGCCCAGGGCGGTGACAGTGACGGTGACAATGATGAAGGTGGAGGTAAAGGAGGTGAAGGTGAAGGTGAAGGTGGAAGGTGGTGAAGGTGAAGGTGAAGGTGGTGAAGGTGAAGGTAAAGGTGGTGAAGGTGAAGGTGAAGGTGATGAAGATGAAGGTGGAAGGTGGTGAAGGTGAAGGTGAAGGTGATGAAGATGAAGGTGAAGGAGAAGAAGGTGAAGGTGAAGGAGGGGGAGGGGGATGTGGAGGGCACAGGTGTGACTAGAGGTGACATGAGGGGGTAGCAGGAAGGTCTGAGGCCAGATGAAGAGGGGGCATCCTGTGAAGACCCCGGGGGGAGAGGCCACCCCGTGGAAGGGGCACCAGCAGGGCATCGCGGGCGCACCCCGGGGTCCTGAGCTGGGAGGGGCAGGGCTTGGGGTGCATTTGTCCGGGTCACTGCTCTGATGTGATTTACAGCTTTCAGGCACCATGATCCCGTGACAAGTGGGCAACGGCCGGGAGCCTGTTTTAACATTTGTTCTACAAGTGGCAACTCTTACGACCATCAAGACTAAACCCATCAAAACTTACGCCCATATTGGGTACGTTTTGCCAGAAACAAGATCACTTTTTTTATAACAAGATGTGTCGATGCAAATACACTCCAATGTAGGGTGCGTCGTGAGCACACACACGTGCAGGCAAATCATGCGCATCCTGTTTTATGTGGGATGCAGAATGCACATGTGCACACACACACACATCTCATCCATGGATACGAGTGTGCACGCCTGCGTGCACGCCTGTGTGCGTGCCTGTGTGCGTGCATGTGTGTGCACACAGCCGGCCCGTGTCTCTGGGCATAAAGCCATGCCCTCGAATGCTTCTGTGCGCTGGAATGTGGCAAATGTGACGTAACCACATTATTTCATCGCACGGGACAATGGTAGTATATAATTAGATGCTTATAATTTATGTAAGATTGTCATAGGTTTCTCTTATTATTATTTTTTTTATTTTGAAACCTCTGGCACTCACTTCTCCATAAAATTAACCCATAAACACAGCTGCTGATTGATGATAAAGCGTTGGCCACAGGACAGCAGCAGATGGCTGCGTGCGCGCCGCCGCAGCTCGGGGGGTGCGCGCCACCACAGCGTGCGCGCCACCACAGCGTGCGCGCCGCCGAAGCGCTGGGGGTGCGCGCCACCACAGCGTGCGTGCCACCACAGCGTGCGCGCCACCACAGCGTGAGCGCCACCACTGCGTGCGCGCCACCACAGCGTGCGTGCCACCACTGCGTGCGCGCCATCACAGCGTGGGCGCCGCCGAAGCGCTGGGGGTGCGCGCCACCACAGCGTGCGCGCCGCCGCAGCTCAGGGGGTGCGCACCACCACAGCGTGCGCGCCATCACAGCGTGCGCGCCGCCGAAACTCTGGGGGTGTGCGCCACCACAGCGTGCGCGCCACCACAGCGTGCGCGCCACCACAGCGTGCGCGCCACCACAGCGTGCGCGCCACCACAGCGTGCGCGCCATCACAGCGTGCGCGCCGCCGAAGCGCTGGGGGTGCGCGCCACCACAGCGTGCGCGCTGCCGCGGGGGTGCGCGCCGCTGCAGGTGCAGGAGCCCCTGTGCAGGAGCGGGAGGTGAGGGGTGCGCTGAGCGCCGCCCCCTGGGAGAAGCAGGCCCCGCAGGGCGCTGGCACGGACGGGAGGCGGCACGGTCCTTGTGCCAGGTCTGCCGAGACTGCTCATGGCCCCCGGGAAGGCAGGGGGTCCCCAAATCCCCCCCAGAGGGCCAAGGCCCCGCGCCCGCTCCGACGGAGGCAACCCGACTTCATTCATGGGGCCCCGGGCCCAGGTGCACTAATGGGGGCCCGGGCCCAGCCGTCGGGGGACGGGAGGTGTCCCCGGCTGCTTTCATCTCATCTGTTCTAAGAAAATGAGTCTCTCTGTGGATACAACTTCAGTCTTTAAAAAGAAAAAGCCGGGGAAGCCGGGATGGCTCAGTGGGTTAGGCGCTCACCTTGCAGCCCTGGGGACCCAGGATCGAATCCCGGCCCCGGCCTGTGTGGACCCATGTGCTGAACTGGGAGCTCCCCCAGCTCAGTTCTCTCTCTGTCACTGTCTCTTTCTCTCTGTCAAAAACAATAAAAAAGAAAGAAAAAGCGAAGGGCAGGGGCGGGGCTTCTGTACAATTGCAAGTGCAAATCTAGGCGTATTTTCCAACTGATGCCCAGTTCATTTCCAAGACGTCCCAGATTGCGTGGGGCCTACGCTGACTCTCACCCCAGGCTGTGACCAAGAAAGACGAGACAGCTTCGTTCAGTTACGTGACCCCCCAAACTCCCCCAGAATAAACGCTCAGAAGCACTGGGACGCAATCGGAGGCCTGGACGGCCCTTCTGTGTGGGTCCATCTTGTCTTCGTAAAGTTTGGGGTTTCTTGAAGTGATGGCGCACACAGACGCCTTAACCCCACTGGGATGCAGGAGCCATGGACAACAGTGGCCACAAAGACTCGTGTTTACGTGGAGGCAGCTTTATTGGTGACAGACACAACTGGACACAAACCCAACGCGCATCATCGCCGGCGAACTTGTGGACACAATGTAGCACCTCTGCGGATGGGCCCAAACCAGCGACTCAGCTCCACGTGGGTGAACCTCAAATAGATGATGCTAAAAAATTTAAAACACTATGCTGGAAAAGAAAACCAGATCCATGAACGTATATATTTAATTATTGCATTTACGTGACATTCCCAGGAAAGGAAAAATCATGCAGACAGGAAACTCCGGGGACAGATCAGATCAGCAGATGCGGGGGGCGGGGGGAGGCTATTACATCATATGATGTCTTTGGACATTTGAGACATGATTACGAGGCATGGGATGAAAGTGCGTAAAATATGTAGCCCCAGTTTTGTGGAAAATTAAGCAGCGAAAACAATCACACAAGTATAAACTCCAGGAAGAAAATGGAAAGGAAAAATAATCACGGCGCATAACTTGGCCGAGCAGAAAATAAATATGATTTAACCAAAACTGGTGACAAACATATGTGAGGAGACACGGGAGGTCACGCTAGAGAAGAGAGCGGGGGCCGAGCCCAGGCAGAGAGAGGCGTCACCTACCACAGCCGGACGTCACCGATACAGTCCAGCCGCGCGGTCAGTAACGGAGGCTGTGCTGCTTTGTGGGGGGCACGGCCGAGGACCGCGAGGGCCGGGGGCAGGGGCTGCACTGTGGTTTCATTTTTAAACTACGCTCGTACTACTTTTTGAAATAATGAAACTACTTTGAAAAGCAAGGGCATCAAAGTGATTAAAATCTTTCTCCACCGTTTCAAAAGCATACTTTGTGGCCAAAAAAAGAAGTTGGAAGAACAAAAATTAAATCGGTTCAAAGTATGACTTTATTTTTTCTTATTTGTGTCATTTTGCCGCAGATCAGTGAAAACGTCCTCACAGTCGCCTGGACTCAGCCCCATCACCAAAGCAAGTGCCCAGTTAGTCTAGAGAAGCCTTCAGGGAAAGACCCTTTTTGCCTTTCTCCCTCTTGTCCTGCCTCTGGCCTGGAATGCTGATGTGATGGCTGAAGCGTCAGCAGCCTCGATAGTACTATGAAGCAACGTTAGGATGGAACCAGGTGAGTTGGATCAGAAAGGTAGAAGCAGCCCTGACTCCTGTGGAGGTTGGAGCTCCCCCTCCCCCCCCCAGCAGCCATGGACCCCCCACCTGCAGCCCATGGGACACGGGGGAAGGTTGTGTTCCGTTTTACATAAGCTACTGTCATTTCTCGTGTTGTTAGCCACCACGCTCATTTCCTCGTAGAGAAAGCTTTGCAGACACCCTCCTTCTGTTCTTGCGTAATGACCGCCCCAATCTTTCCCTCTGAACACGCCACACGCCAAGTCGTGAGAAAGAGCTTGGAAAATGCAAGTGTCACCACCATGTGAAACACTTCAGTGTCCCCACACAAGGCATGGAGTAAAGCCCAGGCCCCTGCCACCCAGCACCCCCATGCCCACGCCCATGCCCCACCTCACACACATGCACACATGGGGTTCACGTGCACATGCACATGATTCATGTGCTTGTGTGTGCACACATGACCCTCACGTGCTCACACATATACACACATGGGCTCATGCTCGCATGCATGCGCACATAGACATGCTCACACGTGGGTTCGTGTATATGTGTGTGGCTTATGCATGTGCACATGTGACATGCTCGCGCTCATGCACACATGGGGCTCACGTGCATGTGCACACATGGCTCGCACATGCTCACATGCATGCACACATGGGGCTCATGAGACTGCTTGGGCCAGGAGCACAGAAGGCCAGGCACAGAGGCGTGCAAAGCGAATGGTGACGCACTGAGCACTGGCCGGGAACACGGGAGGACTCGCTCGGTGGTGGCCGTCATCACTGTTACCAGTGGTCCATGAGCTAGACGGCCGCAGGCGCTGACGGGGGCCCCTTCAGCTTGAGGCTCACTGGTTTCGGGGTACAGAAACGTGGACAGGGACAGACAGGAGCGTGCGTGCCCTGGCCTCCGACGGGCCGGCACTTGTCGGAAGCTCCGTGGGAGAAGCTGAGCCCTGCGTCTCCACTCCGGCCCCAGCGGGAGCCTAAGGGAGCAAGTTCGCGCTTGTCTCTGCGGTGTCGGCGCCGCCTGGCCGGCTCCCAAGTGCTTTGGGCTGTTTATGGTGTTTGGCTCGTCACGTTCTCAGGGCGAAGCCACAGCCAGACCAGCAGGCAGCAGCCGGGGGCCTCTCCCCTCTCTCGTCCCGTCTCCTCCTCTAGTCCTGCACTCGGGACGCCCTGCACATGGGATGCCCTGCACGTGGGACGCCCTGCACACGGCACGCGCTGCACACGGGATGTCGTCCTGCACACGGCACGCGCTGCACACGGCACGTCCTGCACACGGCATGCCCTGCACACAGGACATACTGCACATGGGACACTCTGCACACGGGACATCCTGCACACAGGATATACTGCACATGGGACGTCCTGCACATGGGATGCCCTGCACACGGCACGCCCTGCACTCGGGACGCCCTGCACACAGCATGTCCTGCAGGCTGGGACAAGAACAATCCAGAAAACCCACCGGCAGGAAGAGCCCAGTGGGGCCCAAACCTCAGAAAGGAGCTGTCCCGGGCTCTCACGGGCTGTCGCGGGCTGTCGCGGGCTCTCGCGGGCTGTCGTGGGCTCTCGTGGGCTCTCGCGGGCTGTCACGGGCTGTCACGGGCTCTCATGGGATCTCGCGGATCCAGGAACGCTTTCCGCATTCTGTGCTTTCCCTTTAAGATGGTGTTTCTGTCCGGTTATGCTCTCTGTCCTGCAGCTCTTACTGCAACATGCAACGACACAATAACATACAGGTACAGTGTGTCATTCTGTGACTCCCTTATTGGATAATCACATAATAACAGCGCTGAGCTCGCGCCTCTCATCTGACTTGCGCAAGTCACCGTATCGGGCAGGACGGCTCGAGTCGCTGTGAGAACCCCAGCATCGCGGGGGCTTCACAGGGGTGGCTCCTGCATCACCGTCCGGCCCAGGCCCGGGTCAGCAGCCCCCACACACCGGACAACCGGCCCTTTTTCATGGCAGGTGGGTGGGGACCAGGGCCTGGTGCTCTGTGGCCCTGGGGGCTTCTGTCTGGCGGTGACAACGGTCACTTTTGCTTACAGCTCACTGGCCAGCGACAGTCACTGGGTCACACCTGACACCAAGGTGGCCGGAAGGTGCAGCCGCCTGTGAGCAGCCTCCAGCGCTGGCCACCCGCATGCCACCGTGTCACCACAGGCCCCTGGCCGGAGGCCCTCAGAATGGAGCAGGCTGGGACAAGAACAATCCGGAAAACCCACCGGCAGGAAGAGCCCGGTGTGGCCCAAACCTCAGAAAGGAGCCAAGTCACAGGATTCGGTCACCAAGGCTCTGCTGGCTCCCGGTCCCGTCAGCGGGGGACAGGCGTGAGGAGGGCACAGTCTCGTCCAACGAGCGAACCCCTCTGAGGCCCACAGAAGGCCCCGAAGTGCTTGCGGAAGGTGGTCCAGCCAGAACACTGCCGGCTCACACTGCGAGCACCCGAGGACGAGGCACGGAGGGGCTGGGCCCCCGAGGGTCCCGGCAGGAGGTGGCCGACATGGCCGAGCCTGGGACTTGCTGATGCCACAGACGGGCCCCCGCAGCGGTGACGAGGCACAGGGGACAGGGCGTGCAGTCAAGGCCGAGATGGGGCGTTTCAGGGCACCCCTCTGCTGTGGGTGGCCGAGTGTCCCCGCAAATTCATGCTGAACTTGCTCGTTGGCACTAGGGCTGTTGCAGATGTACTTGGGTGAGACGAGGTTGTCAGGGTCCCCAGTCCAACACGACTGGTGTCCTCATGAGAAAGGCAAGGTGGGCTCAGAGACCGACACAGGACGAGGCAGCTCTCTGGGCGGCGTGTCCACGGGGGACCCCAGTGTCACCCGCCGGGAGCTGGAGGAAGGCCTGTAGCATGGGGACCCCGCCCCGGGACCGCTGGGTCACAGGCCGCAGGAGCGTCTCCTTCTCTCCTCTTCAGGAGAAAGCGGAGAGGCTGCGGCTGACTGCGGGGCGTCTTGACTGAGTCACGGATCTGGACACTTTTTAAGTGAAACAGAAAGTGTTTCTGACCCACTTTGCAGCCGGCTCCACACTCCCCCCTCCCCCAGGGTGTTTTAAAGCCATTACGAATGGACTCCTTTTATCTGGGGCCTACAATTAATTGAATTTCAAAAATGGTCTGAAATGGTTTTTTTACGTAGCAAAACCAGCCGGCTCCCAGGGCGCTGGCCGTGTGACTTCGGCACCGGGGCGATCCCGAGCCGGGGCGCTGGCCGTGACTTCGGCACCGGGGCGATCCCGAGCCGGGGCGCTGGCTGTGACTTCGGCACCGGGGCGATCCCGAGCCGGGGCGCTGGCCGTGTGACTTCGGCACCGGGGCGATCCCCAGCCGGGGCGCTGGCCGTGTGACTTCGGCACCGGGGCGATCCCGAGCCGGGGCGCTGGCCGTGTGACTTCGGCACCGGGGCGATCCCGAGCCGGGGCGCTGGCCGTGTGACTTCGGCACCGGGGCGA